>OY293420.1:44083859-44086359 GCA_958502065.1 Chrysolina americana
CAACTGTGCACCTCATCAATATCCGACTGCAATTCGAAGTGATCGTTAATGTCCTTGACACATTTGAAAAATTTGAAGTCGTCTGCAAACAACAGACAATCCGATGTTACCACGTTTGGTAGATAATTAATAAAAATTGAGAAATGAAGTGGACCAAAATTGGATCCTTGCGGTACACCTGACCAAAATCGTTGTCGATGTATATCCCATATAATTCACAAACTGTAATCTTTCTTTATGATAAGAAACTAACAGACAAGTGAGAGAATCACATACTCCATAAGCAAACAGTTTAGCTAACAAAATATCATGATTCACCTTGACAAAAGCTTTGTCAAAATCAGTGTAGATGACTCATCAACTTTTCAACTTTATTCGCGAATGTTGCCAAAATCGTTTCTATAGATTTACCTTTACGAAATCCATGCTGGCTGTCAGAGATGATATTGTTCATATCAAAATAGAGTTTATCATAGATAATGTACTCAAAAAGTTTTGCTATGCCGTTAAGGACTGCTACTGGACGATAGTTTGATATGTTATTATTGTCGCCTTTTTTGTGTATTGGGGTAATTTTGGCAAATTCAAAAATATCTGGAAAAATTCCACTACAAAGTGATTTCTGAAAGATTATCATTAGAGGATATAAAAGATATTCCTTACACTCCTTAATCAAATAGCTTGGTATATTTTTTTGATTTTAATCTTTTAAAATCTGTATCCATGTCCTTCACCGAAATTCTTGTGAAAGACGATAGTTCTGAACTTTGCAAAGGTAGATTTGTTGCAAGTTTCTTCAAATTTTCAATATTATAACTAGAGTTATTATTGTCATAGACTGAGCTAAAAAATTGAGCAAACCCCTGAGAAATATCCTGAGCATTATCTGTAGGTGCACCATTTACTACAAATTCAGATTCTGACTGTCTCTTTTTCTTGTTGGTTTTTACAAAATTCCAGAAAACGTTTGGATTATTCATTATACCATTCATTATACCTAACTCCACGTTAGCTATATATTCGTCATGCGCGACACGTATGTCTTTTTTGAGTTCAGAGCGAAGTCTTTTAAAATTATCCATATGGAAATCAGAAGTACCTTTACGTTTTCTGGAGAAATCTTTCTGTTTCAATTTATCTATTATCTCTGACGTAAACCATGGTGGAAAGGTCTGATTTTTTACAATTTATGTCCCGATATTTGGGCACACATGAATCTAATATTCCATAAATAGTATCATAAAAGTATTTCACTTGATCATTGACATTGGTGAAGTAACCCAAGAGTGTCCAATCAGCAGTAGGAAGCAGTACAATAATAAGCGGGAAGTTTGCTCGTTTGAAATTGTACATATTGCCCAAATCATTTCTTTTACGATTATTGTTGTTATTCATTTTCAAAGTAATTTCACAGGTTAAAGCAGGATTTTTCGTCGATGTGTTCCATTGTCTCTCCGTTCACTTCCTGCATTCCGTAGATCAGTAAATTATATGACTTAAATCGTTGTTAATTTATTTCCCAAAGTACCTCCAATTTGCCTACTCTCTCAGAATTTTCCTTAGCTAATCCAACAATAGACCTCACTTTGCTCCATTTGAGACAATTTATCACCAGTGTGCAAATAGGCTTGTTGCTGACATATTTTAGTTATCAATTCTTCAGACCACTTGAAGGGTACAGGGAAAAAAAACAGCTAAGTCCATTTGAAATTGAAAAAACGATATAACTGCGGGAGCTGACGATAAAGAGACTACATACAAGTCGCCATTTCTCAATCTGAATACATGCTGATTTTCACACAACAAATCAGTAAGATTTAGATGTTGCATCATTTATTCTATCTGCTATAATTTCCACTGATGATGATATCAAAAGTGATATTTGCAGATAATTCACATTTTTTTTTATGGAGTTGAATAACATATACCTACGTTGGCATTTGTCACACTAAGAAAGATGCGAGTTACACATACCAGACGCATTCAGTAATTTTTACTACGTTTTTATTGGCTTGATATCTAATGTGTTCGGTACAAATTTTGCAATTTTTCACGTGAAAAAATATCACGAGATTATTGACTGCACGTTATTGTATTTAATCTTAACAACCATTTATAAAAACAATATTTGAGTTACTTGTGTGAATTATGCATAATACGTTTTAAAGTTCCATAACTACAATATTGTTTATAATGCTATATTGATGATATATAACATATTTCGGGACCAAAAAGTCTTAGGAATACGTCTAGATGAATAAATAAACGCATTAATGTTTTTATTTATTTCTGAAATAAATTCGTTTTTATCAACAATAAAATATTTGGACGTGGCTTAAAGCGTATAAAATCTGTCTTGAAAGAAAACGAAGCAATAATCAATCCTGTAATTTTAGAATAACTAGTCTATGCTAGGTACTTCTTTTTTCACAAGTTTCATAGCGCCTGTACCTCCAAGTTACACAAATGGAAAGTACTCGTTTCGCCTGGCTTTTGCAAT
>OY293420.1:47691359-47998250 GCA_958502065.1 Chrysolina americana
TTTTGCATTCGAATACACTAACTGAGGAGAGACGGTAAAGTAGTATCATCCCATTAATTCCACACATGAACTTAGATGGTTGAATCTAAATGTAAAGTGTATGAAAGGAAAATTAAATATTTTTCATATAGAAACGACTGAATATCTCTGATGGTATATGGAAGAATTTTAATTGATGGATTTTGCCTTTTGCATTCGAATACAAGTGAAAAATATTTTCTATCTTCAAACCCTATGATGTATAGAAACATTTTTGGAAATTGTTTCAAATCAGTTAATATAGATCACATCAATTGCAACGATATTCATGTGAAGCAGCATTGTAGCTATCCATAACTAAGTTCAAAAATTACATAAATAATGGTAAATATGCTGTGGCAGTTTTCTTAGACTTTAAAAGAGCTTTCGAGACTCGACCGAAATATACTATTAACAGAATTAGATCAATATGGTGTTCGAGGCAAAGTACACAAATGGTTTGAAAGTTACTTGGATTAAGAGAGTACGTAAGGTGTTTTGCCAAATGAGAAAGAAGAATTTTCTTCAACAAAAACACCAGCCATTTTTTCTCTCCCCTTCTAATGAGAGATAATAGTATGACATATTACCTATAAGTATTTATTTAATCATGAAAAATATTTTTCATTTTAAAATAGGCGAAAGGGAAGATTATTTCGTCACCCAGTTTCACATCGAAGATATTTAATTATTTTTCATGAAGAAATAAATTTCTTTGGCGTGAAACGAAGACGGTACCAGTCATAATGCCTTCTGTGGTTCCAAATAATGAGGAACGAAATTACGAATACTTCAATATCAGAAAAAAGGAAAAAATTATGGACGTAATCCCGCTAACTTCATACAAGATTACTGAAACATTGCAAATTGAATGTGAAGTTAACAAAATATCTTTAATTAAAATAAAAACACTTTTTTCTATGTATGAAAAAAAGAACACAAATTTTTTTTCTCCGCATCTAATTAGAAACAAAAGCGGAAAATTATGGAATTATTCCCTATAATATTATGATATTACATACATACAGGTCAAAGTAGAAAAATAATTCGACTGCCCGAAGTTTTTCACAATTTTTGAGGTTTATTAATTTTTTTTCGTGAGCTGATTTTTTTTATTGTAGTTTTCCACGTCCGAAACCGTCATAAAGTTTTTGGAATAATATTAAAAGGGCCACGCACACACCTTATGGGAAAAAGTCTTTCGGTGAAAATGGCTGAATTTTTGATATATTGTAGCTGGAACCATTCTAAGTAAAAGTCTCCATTGGCCCAGCTTGATCGTATGACTAGATTCGGCGCTAGAAAGCGCCAAATCATGAATTTTGTGATTTTTGGAGAAATTCAGCTGAATGAAAAAATATCAATATTTCATTTATATTCAATATTGTGTGCGACTGGGCATTCCTAATGTTCGCGAGAAATATTTTCACATAATACAGAGAAAAAATACGTCGTTATTTTTATACAGGGTTATTCAATAATATACTCAATTCATCAGTGATTGATTTCGCCTAAGAGGTTAAGAGTTGATTGAATTTATCAATGAGATCAATTAGAACCCTTATTTCAAACACTCTGTGTTCATAGCTTCATTATATCATGGTCGATCAACAAACCATTCTGATTGATCCTTAATGATAAATGCAATCAACTTATAACTTCGTAGATGAATTCCATAACTAAAGAATTATTGAGTATATTGTTGACTACCCTGTATAAAAATAACGGCGTATTTTTTTCTCTGTAGGTATTATGGAAAAATATTTCTCGCAAACATTAGGAATGCCCAGTCGCACACAATATTGAATATAAATGAGATATTGATATTTTTTCATTCAGCTGAATTTCTCCAAAAATCACAAAATTCATGATTTGGCGCCCTCTAGCGCCGAATTTAGTCATACGATCAAGTTGGGCCAATGGAGACTTTTACTTAGAATGGCTCCAGCTACAACATATCAAAAATTCAGACATTTTCACCGAAAGACTTTTTCCCATAAGGTGTGTGCGTGGTCCTTTAATAATGGCAATAAAATTTATTTTCCAATAACAAAATGTATAGGATCAGCCAATTATGAGGTGAGTTTCAGATTGAATTATTTGATGGTCCCATGTTTTTCATAATTTTTACGAAATTTTCGACAGTTTACGCAATTTCTTTTGAGAAGGAGGGAGGGGGGTCCGAACCTTCCGACCGACATTTATTCTTTCGCCGTAATTTTCTATGTCCGAAATCTTCGGAAATTTTTGTGAATTTCTAAGCGTTCTTTATCTAGACTGCGTGGTAAAGATAGACAGGCAGACATACCAATAAAGTTGAATGAAATCTTGTGAAAAGAAAATAGTTACATCTAAATTCTTCATTTCATATGCCCGAAATATTTTCCATGCACTACACTGCCACGAGAAAGCTCCGGTGTTTTCGAGAGCGTTTTCACTAAATAACGATTTAGTATCAGTGGAAATGATGGCGAATAAGCTATCTATACCCTTGGCATACTGAGAGAACAGAATTGCTGTACCAATTAAATTCAGACTCATTCACGTAAAGTACGTGCTTACAGGATTTGATTACACTTTGGTAATTAACAGATCCGCTTATAATTGAATACTCTGTGACGTTAACTTACACCTTTCTCTATTCACCACGATAGTAAATACCGCTTTATTCAATTGAAAATTATACAAGTTAATGTCTAAATGCAGTGTTGAAAGTAATGGGAGTTTAGGAGGAATATAATGAATGAGTAATTCTGAACCTATGAATGCTTTCCACAAAACCATCTAATGCAAAATTTTAGGTCTTTCTGATGTTTTACGAAGAAAGAAAAAGAATGAGAAACCTTGGATTAGCAATATAATACAGATATCAGCAAACAATTTGAGGAAAATGAATTCAATAGGAAGCAGAAAAAGAATGAGCAAATCGTAGTTTTGTGATACAATGAGCAAAGGAACATTACTATAAAAATAGACTCGACAATGCCACTAGTGAATCTATAGTCGACTTCTATAACGAACAGCCTAAAAGGAAAAACTGACACCCTACCGATGACTTCTATTAGTTCTATTGTGCATTAGCTGGAAAGTAAACGTTTCAACTAAACATCTCTTATATACCACACTCAAATACTACATAGCTTATGCTACCTGGAACTACACTTTTATTCCTTTCATCTTAAAAAAAAAAATGATATAGAATACATTCAAAGAAATGAAACATTCATGATGGAAGTCGATGAAGTATCTATCTACTACCTTATCCAGCAATCCAGCTCTATGTGATCTAGCGGAATCCATAAATATATTTTTCAGGTGAGGTAAATTTCCCTCCTGTTTGAAGATTGCAATTGTAATTCACACCTCTATCTAAAAGTGATAATGCGGACGATCTTTCCAGATATAGATCGATATGTACCTTTTGTTTACCGTACACTACAAGCCACTACAAACAATTTTGATACATTCTTAGTATCACATACCCAATAATTTCTCTATTTACGCCTGGAAACAATGCAGAACAAAATACTCCGTATCGCCACTAACAAGCAGGTTGACCAGTGATATGACGACAATATTCGGAGCCCGTGATATAACATACACCTGAAATATGGGCTTATCTACCAGGCGTTGAATATTTTCCACGAAAACCCAGAAGAGTGACAAACTGTCTAAACCCGTTTTTTTTCTCGTTGCTTTTCCGGAAGATCAAGGAAAACTCGACAATAGATGATCCTGATAGCCTGATGTGTTACACATGAATCATCAAGTCTGCATAACACGGAGGAGGCAGAGAAGTGAACCCAAGCAGAGATGTGCACAGCGAGCTGGTTTTGTCCGTCCGCTGGATATTCCAGAAGGGCAAGATAGAAAACCCAAAACCCCTCACATATACACCCAATATTACACCATTCTAATCACTGCGACTTAGGATTGGTTTTGATATTGATTTTATTCATTCATACATTTTGTGAGATGTGTATATTTTATTTTAAATGTAATATTAATAAACTTTTTTAGTTTTTGGTTCGGATGAATTCCAAAAGTGTCGAGAAACGGTGACACACCGCATTCCCTATTTGTGTCATGCGACAGGGTCTGGCGCGAGGCTCGTTGAAATATGTTATTTAAGGTAGCTCCACCCCAGCATAGATCCAGTGTATTATTACGATTCTAGAGCCGGATCTGACCACTTGCGTTTGGATAATCGAGCTCGGCTTGTTAACAATTCATGACATTACCACTGCTCTAATCACATCGAAGAAGAAACAAAAACCATGTAAGAAACATCTAGATGAGTCTTCCAATGTTCCAAACCGTTCTAAATGATGGCGATATCTTTCGGCGTTTCTGGAATGTTCCAATAGAAGTATTGCCGGTATAAATACAGAAATCTTGAGAGGAGTTTTGTACAGTTTTACAGTTTGCAGTTTACAATTACTGACAGTCAGAGTTTGCAAATAGGCAGAGTTGACTTAGCAATAGCGACTGTATTTTGTCTAAATAAATTAGAAGCTATGCGTTACAAGTTGAAATAAATTAACGGAATATAATTAAGTGCACTAGTCTCGATATCACGCTTTACGTCTACTTGCCGCTGTGGTAGTTTTAGATTTTCTTTTAACTTTTTCAGCTTCAATAATCCTTTTTATATCATAAAAATTTCGAGTAATTTCTACTGCCCCTTACTCCATGTTGTTCACTACTTCTCTGTTAGATCATGTTTGACGATGTCATCCTTTGTACCTTTGTCCCAGACGTCAACAATTTCGTTTATTGCCCTTTCTAAAAACGTTTTTATCAAAATTATATTGCAGTCGGTTTTTTACGAAGGCGTATAACTGCAAATTAGACTTAGTTTCAACTCCAGATTAACTTTACTAGTTGTACCTTTACGCATTCGTAGTTTTCTACTGGATTGTTTCGATTTTCTCATCTTGAATAGAACCGATGCTAAGTAAATGGTTCAAACGTTTCCAAATTTTTGTTCTTTTCATGTTTATGGTTCAGCATACTTTACTTTTTCATTAAGAATACCGTAAACTGGGCACTGGGGAGACTTTCAAATATGAGGCAACTTGAGAACTCTTATGGCGCCACAAAATGTGCGGGACCTGTACCTGGTAGATGTGTGAAAATAATTGGTGATAACCCGTATATTTTCTTGGGATAAATAGTAGAAACTCGATGCTATTGGCCTTTCGATGTATGTCAAAGGCGGCTGTGGCGCAATACGTGCGTGAACTCGTGCGGGCGCCACTTGTCAAAAAGTGATACAAACAAATTTGAACCTCAATAATACTGATAAGATTTGGAATTATTTGAACGTTTTTCGTTAGAGTTGAAGTTTTAGGGTTTCAATACGTGAAATTTATACGAGTGTCACGAACTTATGACTCGTTTTCCCCCTGTCAAACGATGTCACACTTTGTTGACGCCCTCCCTTTCCATTATCGTGTGACGTAATTTATGGATAGCCTTTTTGACGCATTTCTGTCGCTGCTGAGATAGTTTTTTTTGTGATAGTTTACTCACCTCCTGATCCAATGAGAAAATGGCGATGCAAATCTTGCCTGTACAAAAAATTTGTTCTGTCACTGCCATCGAATGAAAGTCTTGAGAGATTCCAGATTTTCTGGGAGATAGAAGATATCTCTTCTCTCTGGCCTGCTATAATTTCGGGAGAGGTCTGAGGACTTGCAGGCCGTTCAACTGAAGAATTCTGAAACAATACAGTAAACCGAATTTTCGACAAAATATTGAATAATTGCTGTTAGTTTTTAAAGGAACATTTTCAGACGAGACAGCTGATGACATTTACAGAACAGAAAGCAATCCGAAACATAGTTAACAACACAGTGGGTAGAAAGAAAAAAATTAATGAGATCCAACTGAATATAAATAATGAAATGATAACTGATAGTATGTCACCTGCTAAAGATTTTGCTGTAAACTTCAATTATAAAACTAGGGAGATGAAACATTTCTTCAACGAAAATACTAACAATTGTATCCATACTACTAATTAGTCAACAAATAATTCTGCTTACTTTATTGTTACATCTGAAATAGTAGATATTGTCGGTGATATTAATAATAAACGTTTTGTAAGTGACGATGGAATTGATAGTTAGTCTCTTGAATTCCTAATAAACTTGTCATTTCAAACAGGAGTATTTGCCAACGATTTAAAAATTGATCTATCTAATTCTAGTTTACAAAAAGTGGACCCTACAATATATACTACTAACTATAGAATAATTTCTCTACCGAATGTACTTTCAATTATCTTTGAGCTAGTATATCACAGTGAGAGTATCACATTTTTAGAAAAAAATTTAATTATCAATTTGAATTTCGATGTGGGAGATCAACATCATGAACTTGTCAAATGGCTATATGTGGCAGATATTTTATTTGATCTAACCAGAGGTTCTGGCTAGGTTGGAAATAGAATTTGTTAAGTATAAACTTTATGCTTATGGTAAAGTGGGTCAATGTTGGACTTATATTCATATTAATCTGGAATGAGTTTCTATGTACAAATTGCAAGCGAAAGATCTGATATACATATATGAGTGTTCCTCAGGGATCTGTGCTGGGACCGCTCTTATTTCTTATCATAATCCGGTGATAATGTATGCGAATGACTCATCAGAAGTGGTCCCATCACATACCTCTGTGTGGCTCCATGATAAAATATCAAGTCAGTATCAAGTGAGTTACACTAAGGCGTTGAAAGTGTAAAAATAAGTTATTGATGAAAGTTGTTATTTCAATGCAAATAAAGTGTTTGTATCTTCAAATAGGGGCATACGGCAGAAGGTATCCCCAACCCTTCCCCAACTTTCAGGCCCTTGGATTGATATAGATTTTGTATTTTTTTCTTGATTCTCAATATTTTCTCAACAGAAAAAGGATGTTTCATTATCGAAAACATTGAAAATTTCAATAACAAAACTTAATCTAGCCTAATGAACCATTATATTAACCATATTTCATTATCGAATTAACAATTGATGTGATGGTAATATCAAAAACGAATTGTTGAAGTTCTCTCTATTAAATGTTTTTGTGTGGTTTTATTACACATCCATAACAATGAACGTGACTTTCCGTCTGTTACAACAGTTTCACTTTATCCCTTAGTAATTGTATGTGTGGGAAGGAGAGAGAAAATGCTATCGAGTCTTTGTCAAAAGTGGTTTCATTATTTGAAATTGATTGGCGTGACAGATAATGAATAATTGAAGATTATCATAACAGAAATTCATGTTCATAATGCTGGAAATTATAATGATAGGTAACAGTTGTTCAAGTTTCTGATTTTTAGAGATTCCGCTGATAATGAATTCCCTTGTGTTATTTGGATCACGTAACATTTGAAATAGTGTGTTTTTGTAATGCATTACGATGACGGGGTACTTCATATATAAAATATAATTATTCCTTTTTTTTCTTAGTTACCGAGTGGTTGTCTAAACACTTGGTTTTCTGTTTCAGGATCAACCTACTTTGAATCATGTTGCCATAAATAGAGTTTAGAGCCTGAAAATACAGTTGCTCTATACATTCCAAGAAAAAAGGAATTCGTCTGGTCAAATTATCACAAAATTAGGATAATACTGAAGATTTTTTTGTAAAATCCAACAGAAAATAACTACTTTCCCGGCTAAGGCTAAGATATTACATTTTTTTTAATTTCATCGCATTTTTTTCCATTTTCGAAACAATCTAGTTTTTCAAAAATTAATAAAAAAATTACTGCTGTTTCGTTTCATTTACATTCTTCATCTTCTTCTTCTGACACGGATGGGCGAGTTATGAAGCTGCTGCGCTTAGGCCTCTTATAGTCTTGGAGACACTTATGGAGGCTTCTACATCTGTAGTTTCGAGGATTTCTTGGGAGGTTTCTCAGCTAACTTGTGATTTGGGCGTACCTTCGGCTCCCCTGATTTCCATTTCTCGGGTGCCAGCCTCCGCATCGAGGGTTGCACCGTAGAGGCACCCTTTGGGTTCCTTGGGTCGGCGCCCTCGGAAAGGTTGGCGTGGCTTACCTCGAATGGGTTCCAGAAGTCTCTGCTTCGGTTTTCCTCATAGGTGGTTTCGGGGTCCCTTGGAACGATCCCCTACTAACTTGTGTTCTCAGCGTACCTTCGGTTTCTCTGGTTCCCTTTTCCCGGGTACCTGCCTTTACACCTAGGGTTGCACTGTAGAGGCACCATTAGGGTTCCTTAGGTCAGCGCCCTCGGAACGGCTGGCTTGGTTCCTCTCGAATGGTCCCTGCTTCGGTAAATCTTGGTGGTTAAAGTCGCCTCTTACGATAGGAAGACTGTACCTGGGATCAATTCATTGTAGCCCCGAATCCCTAGGGGAGTTCATTTGCCTTATCGTACAACTAACTGTACTCTACGTCACCTGGCAAGGGATAGGAGAGGTTAGAAGGAGAGGGCGACATGCCGGCCATTGCCAGCCAGGTTGGCTTGCGCAGTGCCTTGCTGATATTATCGGATGGTCATGTGTTATAAGACATAATGGAAGTAACTGACGAAACCACGCCTCCTGCATAGCTTGTGCGTGAAATTTTCATCTCATTCAATCTATATAACTGGGAGCTATACCTAGCCAAAAACCAGGTTGAGGTACTAGGCGTCGCATATGAAGAACTATGTTCCCTATGGGGCCGTGTATTCATCTTGTTCCTGGATGAAGTCCCCCGTGTTTACTTGGCTCATTTTCATGCACCCTAAGCCAAGAGGTCTGTCGTTAGGGGGGTCTTAAGGAAAAAGTATCAGTAAAACTTTTAAGGCAAATGTTTTGTGTACGTTGGAATGGAGCATCGCAGCAAAGCGAATGTATGCCACTCTTGATCATAACATAGAGTACCTTGCTTTGCATCCTGCCAGTCTCAGGAACTAGGGTGGTGATCACATATCTGATAGCGGTGGAAAGAAGAAGGATGCATAAGCGAGTGGCCGGTAATGGAAGATCGAGAAGAGAAGGAAGGGTGAGAACGATTGAGGTATGGCAGAACGGTGAGGACATGATGTCTACGTCACAGTAAACAAAGACACTAATCGCGGACCTCGGAAGGTGGATGGCCTGTTTGCACAGGCGAGTGAATTACTTCCTCGCGTAGGTGCTCAAAAGCCACGAAGATCGAGCATGAGATCGAGTATACTGCGGCGACACAGACACTGTGACGCACACGTTGTTGGGGTGTCCTCGCTGGGTTGAGAATAGGATGAATTCGTATGGCAGGTTGAATTGCAGGGTAAACAGAGAGGAAGAGTTGGTGAAGCGAATGGTGAGGAGCGAGTGTGGATGGAGGGTGGTGAGAAAGTTTGTCAGGTGCTGGGGAAAAAGGAGGAAGAAGAAAGGAACTTCAAAGCGCTCGGTGCCCACGACGTGTATCCCACCTAACAAAAAAGAAGTCTCTGAAACTGAGACTTGTTCAGGCTGCACAACACTGGGGTATAGCATAGCTGGCCGTATAATTTGTATAAGCATTTCATGTTGCAAGATTAGAAGTGAATTTCTGGCGATCAGAGGATATGTGCGTTCAACCGTAGCCGGACCCCTTTGGACCGTCAGATGTATGCATTAATGCATTGTACGCCGCTTGTCTTCTAGTTGGACCTCCAGGTATCTCAGCAAGCTGGACTCTCCTCTATAGTATCGGTATCAACCCTAAATCTTCCGGTACATTTTCGAGAATTTATACTTTCTCAAAAAATTTACAACTATATATAGTGATATCATCCGCACATATATCCGTATTCGTGCATTCGTTTTACGGAAAATCATGAGTATGTAGGGAGTACAAGTGTGGTGACAGACTTCAGCTCTGTGAGACACCTTCTTCGATTGTATACGCCCGAGAGGTAGCGCTGTACACTCTTACCTTGAAAGTCCTTCCAACCAGTCTTACCATGTATGTGGGAATGCTCTTAGCATTATGGCGATTGGACCCTCGACCCAGACGATGTCAAAGGCTTTATCCATATCCATTGAGACCATGACCGTGTTGAGCCCTTGACGAAGGCCTCTTCCATTTCTTGCACAATTCCGATCACCGGTGACCTGGCACGGAGGCCGAAGTGTAGCTTCTCCTTAGAACTCAAAGCCTTCCAAGGAGTATCACATCTACTATCTTGGTCACTACACTCAACAGCAAGATAGGTCACGTTTGTGTCATCCTTACCAGGTTTCAGAATTGAAACTATCACTGTCTTCTTCAGGTAACAGGTTTATGTTAACTATCTGCTCTACTAAGGCAGAATTCGCTTTCTGGCAAATCACAAATAAGTACCGGCGCCGCCACCAAAAACAAACATTTAGGCGAGAGATCAGAAGCAAAGCACAGGGCAGCTGGAACTTTAATCATAATGGAGCTAACTGAAAAAATTCAGAAAGTTGAAAATATATCTACCCTTTGCGAAACACTGGATGAGCTGATACACATGCCACTTGATGATGGCATTGCTGATGTGGATCAGGTGAACAAGGACCTTCCTGGGCAACCTTTCGAACAGAATTGCGACCAGCCAAGGCGCCTTATTCGTAGGAAGTCTTTTCATGACCTCTATCAGCTCCTCGTAGCTAATCAATACTTTGGCAAGTCTATGAGGGCCGATAAGAAGGGGCAGTGTTTCTCGGAAACTCAGAGGTATATCTCTGTCCCTCACTAACGTCAGGTGTCTTTTTACGGACGCCCGCGAAATACTCGCCCATCAGCTCGGCCTTCTGAGGGTCCGTCACTTCAGGTTGGCAACTTTTCTCTATGACGGAAATAGTCTCAAAACGCCTAGTGATGATGCATTTGGTCATTTCTCAAATTTAGTCTTTCAGATCATATAATTTTCCTTAATCAGTTCATAAATTTTCCGTTCCAATCTCAGCATGCCGTTCTTCGGTCCAGGGACTCTCGTAGCCTGCCATTTCTTACTGTCAAATTTATTTGATGGTAATGATTTTTTTAGGGACTGGTAGGAGAACTCTATTGGGTGACGTGGAATGAAACTCAAGCTGAAAATCTTTCTCCCATTGCAAGACTATTCCAACATAAAGTGAAGAGATGGGGATCCCAAATGTAAAGAATATGGAAAAATGTTAAATCTTACAAGGAACGTCTTGCCAATGCAGAAAGGTTACAGCCACACCTAATTTCCAGTCATTCGCCAAACTTGTCAGTCTACCATCGTTTAACTTAATAATGTGTTAGCTTCGCAACCAGCGTCTGAGGTCAAAAGCTTGAAGATATACAGTGGAGGAGAAAGTTTTGGCATTGTCTTTGTTCAAGAAAAGGGTGGAAAGGGATATCGCTTCTTGAGAAAAATATTTGCTTTACCATCTGCACGTACCTTAACTAATTTATTGAGAAAGGTTCCATTTCGTCTAGGTATAAATATTCACATAAAAATGAAGGATGACATAGAGAATAATACCTATTATGTTTAATTTGTGTTCATGACCTTTTAACAATAATAATGTACTTTTTCCAACACCCGTACTATATTAATACACTTATATGCCCATAATCCGTTTCATAATGAGATCCATATATGATACAGATTTTTCTCATTACGATACAGTTTTATCCTTAAGATACAGATTTTTAATCAAATGAAACTAATAATTTTTCAATCACACATTTATCGGGTGTAGAAAAAATTGCGTATACAACTCTCATGTACTGGTTATCGATACTGTAATACTGTCTTTATATATAGGTATTTATTATATATTTTTAACTGTTTTATATGAATGTTTTGTTATGTTTTGAAATTGCTTTATCTTCGTCAATAAAGTATATGTGAATTGATTTAGTTTGATAGTGCAATGAACAATAGTACAAAAGTAACCTCTCCACCTCACTTCAAGTATAACTTTTGTCTAATTTCCACTGAATGTTAGTTTATTTGTTAGGACCGTTTTCGGCATTTACACCGTGATCAAGGAATTATTTTACTTGATAATGCTGAAAGAGAAACCATTCCTAACAAATAAACCAACACCAAGTGGAAATTGGACAAAAGTTTTACTTTTCTGTATTTATCATTTCAGGATGAAATAAATATTTCATATCTCAAAATTTCTCGCTTATTCCTCTATCGGTAAAGATGATTTGTAGTCGAGTGACTTACCAACCCATTACAGAAATCTGTGTAACTGAATTCAAAATATTTTAGTTCGGGATACATCCACTTCACATCAGTGGCGTAATACGATTCATCGCTTACAGGTATTCAGTTTCATATCTAAACTCTGTTTCCGAAATCTGTGCTTATCAGCAACACCTTGTGTTACACAAGTTGCCGAGTCGGGTTGCGTGAATCTCTTTTCAGGGAGGATATAAACCGCGCAGACACGAACCATCTGCTAGTTTTATACTAACATGATCGATACGCACGTTGTGTACGCGACCCCGTTCCTGATGAGGATGGCCATGCCTCCGCTCTGAGTCCGCTCATCTCTGCCTGAGGGCGGTCGGCCCTGACGGTGGAGAAAGAAGCCTCTTAGTCTATAGTTCGGCAGGATTCTCGTCTATGAAACAAACCTGAAATCCTCCTTATGCCTACTAATAGGCATAACCTCATTCCTCATTATTGATTCCTTCAGCGTTGACATGCATGCTATACAAACGGCTCAAACGCGCTTTTCGCCTAGCAGGATTCACAATGCAGCCATACCCCTCTCCAGCGGGAATTTAGCCTGCGTGAGCCTCACAATCAGCCCATCCAGTGTTTTACGAATAGTAGATATGAGAACAAAAGAAGTTTTCCCCTTCACCACACTTGTAATTTCATTCCTAGATGAAAGTTAACTTGATTTACGAAATGCGCATCTAGAAATGAAAGTACTAGTGTGGTGAAGGAGAAAACTTTTTTTGTTCTCATTGAGTGACACCACAGGCGTCCAATACCCCATTTTCTAAAGAGTAGATAAAGTAGCTAAAGAAGCCCATTTTCTGAATTATTTCAATTAGCTACATTATTATCAAAGTTCCAGCTGTCCCTGTTCGGGATTGCCTAGGTTCTGGCGATTATGGGGGAGGAGTGAGTATATGGGACCAGGGGGGACTACTTTGCTCCTGGCAGATGTTTGTTTTTGGTGGCGGTGTCGGTTCCTTTATTTTTCTTGTATTATTTTTAATATGTGGTTTCTTTAACGCCTTTCGATATTGCGTGGCACTACCTCTGACACATGTGGCATTGGACTATTGTGCGTTCATTTCTGCGAAGTTCCTTGTGATATGGATGTGCTCTAACAATTTCACGTTCCGTTGCAGGTGATTTAGAGTTACGTTTTTCAGAATGGTTGTGAGGTATTCTAAAAACAAATGAGCTTCATGCCAGTAAACCTTCTGTTGAATCAGTTACGTTACTGACCCTTCTATATCACATCAAACTTCTATTCCATTGCCAGAAAGCCTTCAGAATGAACAAAGTAGCCCTGCTAAGTCTTGAATAGTTTCAAATCATACCATCAAAACAAGATCTGGTCGATCTATCAAAAACTATACGGACTCAACTTCCAAGAGGGGATGTATTATGTAAGTTTGTTTCGTTATGATTGTTTTATGTTAGTATCATGTCCCCTTGTATGATATACAAGAAACGCTTGTCCTAATTGGTGAGTTATTTTATTGTATTTAGATTGAAGGCACATTCTCTGAATGGTTTAATTTAGACTGCCTGGCTACCAAATAATATACCTGCTATCAGACGCCTTCAAACGGCTTGAAGATATCTAGTGCAACGGCCAGAGTTTCACCATAATTTTCAACAGATTGCTGACATAAAAAAATTGATATTGCTGCATGAAGTAACTGATGTCATTTCGTATATTATGAACAATAATGGTCCTAATGCTGATCCTTGTGTTCGAAATTTGAAATGCAATTCTTGCAATTGCTGGATATCTATTGATTAATATGATTTATGACATCAGTTGGGAGCGATAGTACGCCCTCGTAGGTACAAACTCATTTCAGTGATTCAAAATTCGCCGCATTCTCTTTTTATACCTATTACTGTATCATCTGATCCAAACATGTTTTTGATAATAAACAAACAGAAAATGTTTTAATCAGTCAGTTAAAATCGCAGCATAAACTGAAACAGACCTGTTCCATTAACATTGAAAACGGTCCCAAACAGTGAACTGTATGTCTATATTTAATGATGAATGAATAATCTTCAGTATTATGCTGTGTTTAAATGCAGGCGGCAGTCTTCGTTATTTGAATAGACACGTTTCGGGAGATCCATCTACCGATTTTTGAGTTTTTTCCTAGGGGAGACGTCAGACAGTAAACGGATGTATGCACTGAGTAAATTCAATACTGACATTGTGTATATTCAGTTCGGATATTTAAATATTCATGTGGCTATAGAAACACAGTAATTAATCTATTGTTAAGTTATACAAACGTTAAATTTCATTGCAGGATCGTATTCATTATAATCGCTTTTAATTTACTTGTAAGAATTCCATTATGTCGACATGTTTGAATATTATTCTTTGCACAGTTTCTGTCTATGGCGTAAAGAGTTTTGAAGAATGCTCTTTGTTACACCGAAAACGTAATTGTTCCCCAGAGCAGCGGTGTCCTATTATTTACATTCAACTTTTAATTGGGTGAACTACTCGCGCTTGAGAAAAAAAAGATCACGATTCTTAAAATTTAACTTCTTTAATTCAGTATTGATTTAAAGCTATATCGTTTGCATCCAAATTGCTTCATTTCAACTTTTCAATGGCGAGAATATAAGCCTAGATTAGTTCTCAAAGGCATTCGTTTAAAAATCGTTTCATTATGTGATTTAATACGAAGTTTTACGATGTTTCCCCCTCCTGGCTAGCGGCCTTCAAAAAAGTTTGGATTGAGTAGAGGAACACTGAAATATATTCAAGCCATTCAAGGTCTAGTCACTATGAGGCGCTGTTTGGGTAAAAAGTGTTTTTGCAAATATGTCGAGCCGTGATTTCCCACATATTCATAAAATCGATATATTTCATGTCGCATGTCGACAAGAGATTTATTACACGCTCGTGCATATGGCAACAAGGCGAAGTCGTTAGTACATAATGTGGCTAACAGATAGCAGCGGCACAGGCAGTAATTCAGGTTGTTCTGGTTGTCTACCTCACAGGCTAATCAGAAAATTTGCAATCGGTATCCTGGATTTAAAAAATTACCCATGAGTATGAATACACAGGAAGTTTTAATGCATTCTACCCACCCAAATAATCTCATTTCGCCACATCTAGTTGCATTCATACCATGAATAGACGTGATCATATAGCTATTGTAATATAATGAATCAACCAACACCTGAAGTAGATATAAATTAATAACAACTATCCTCTGAAAACGAAAATAAAACAAACTTTGCTTTCTTTAGTAGAAACAAAATGTTTTCTCTCCAAATTAAACGATTATTCTGTAGTAAGGTTAGTTCAGTTATAACTGTGGTATTTAAAAGTAATTAACCTTAAATTTTTTTCAGTTTCGAAGTATATGATTTCAATTAACCCCGTTATCATTCAAAAAATCAAATGATATATTCTTAAAATTCATTCTGGTGACTGCAGTATCATTTGGTCGCCATCTATTAGCCAAATTATGTACTAATGTTTTCGCCTTGTTGCAATATGCAACTACAATATAACTACAAATATTCTTTCCATTTCATTCAATATTTCGTTTTCATTTGTTATCTTTTTCCCGTCTTCATTTTCATCCAACTTATTTTTTGAGCTTTCTCTTTTCTTAGCGACTTAAAAGTTTTGTGAAATAGCTATTGATTTGATTTACTATCTTTTTCCATTTTTCCGCCAAATTCTTTCCACCGATTCCTTTTTGCTGCTGTTACCATCTCTTCAACTGTTTCTCTTTTCTCCTTGAACATTTCATAATTTTCTGATGTTTAGATGAATTTTCCATGACCTATTTCACAGTTCTACTTGTCATTCTATTTCATCTGTCCACCATGCTGATTGTTTTCTTGTATTTGTTTTTCAACTAGTGCACATATTTCTTTGGCTGCCTTCATAACTATTCTCTTAAAATGTTTCCACATTTCTTCTATATCACTATTTTCAGTGATCTAAAGTGAATAGAGTATTGTATCTCAGTCATTAGAGAACTTTTCTGTTATTAATTTTTTGTATCTCTCTGTTATTTCTTTATTTTGTAGTTTGTATGATTTCACCGATTCATATTCTATTATTTTTTCTATTTTTCGTTTATCATGTTCAGTATTTTCTATTTCCTCTCTAATTTTTGCCTGTTTTTTGTAACAAGTAAATAAACTGCTATAGTTAATACATATATTCACACGCAATTGAGTTTCAGCTAGTGACTGTAGATATCACAAGTTACTTTATATTCATTTCTGGGATCAGTTTACCAATAAAACTTACTGGTTCTTGATCTCAATATTTTGCTAATGTTCACTAGCTTCTTCAGGAGAGAAAGCTACAGAATATGAAAGGGAAATTGACAGAATCAAATCAAAAATAACAGTTATACTTTCGATCACAGAATTGGTATTACTATTGTCTCCATTCAATTTAGATATAGGGTTGTTGGCTTAAACTCCCCTATTTTTTTACGAAGAACCCACTGGCGTTGAGAAAAATGGGGTTGCCATTTGGAAAAAATGAGTAACCCAATTTCCGAGGGAGCCGTATAATTTTTTTGAAAAGCTCCAAAGATTTAAGAAGCTTCAGGTCTTATTCAGGCAAATTCTAGCAATTTTTGACCTGACTCTGTTTCCATAGAATTCATTTTTTTGTGGCACCTCTGTTCAAATTTTTTAAAATATTTTAACTGAAACGAAAACTTGAGTATACAAATTTTCAGAAAAATACTCCAAGTAGTTTTCCATATACATATCGACACAGCTTATCGTGGTCGTGGTATACCCTGTATATTCCCAAAAGGAAAGGAGAAAGTACTGGAACACCCTGTATAGTCAATCAAAAATTTACTCAAAAGCCGGAGGTCTTCTTATTCCTCAGTAGGTTAACAGCTATCGACGAGTTTTGCAATTAGCTGCTGTAAAAAAAGAGAGCGAAATGCGTATTCAATTCGTGAAAATGTGTACAAATGCAATAATAACCTTAGTTAGGGTTCATACGCTTAGTGAGCATGGAAACGCTGCAATTTCACTCCCAGTGGTATTAGAGTCATCGGGGATTACGAATATTGTATTAGAGCTACTCCAGAGAAACCAGGGCTTGCACTGACTGAATGCCCTCAAAAAGTGGCTGAATTCTTTGTAAAATTAAGTGTGATGTATTCCAAAAAGGAAAACGACAACTGGAATTGAACAAGATTTTTTTAAACAGGCACTAAGAACCACGTGGACCACTGATGAACTGATTTATTTTATACAGATATGTCGATACAGACCTGACCACCGAATGTAGTTTGTCAAAGTAGACTAAGTTTGTGTTAATTAGATCGAATTTCGAAAAAGTGTGTCGGAGAATTTCAAACAAATAAAACGAATAATTTCGACAAAGTCAAATTCTCCTCTTCAATTCTAGGAGTTGAGTAGTGAACATACTTCGAAACTCTTCTGGTCATTCATTCACTCAGTTTGAAGTGGTTTGGGACTTTAGCAATTTTCTTCGAGAACCAGATTTAAAATGAAAAATATGAGATCCAATAAAAAATGGTTTACTTTGAAGAAAATATCAATCATACCAACCCCAGATTCTACATAAAATGTCTACCAGTCCCAGATGGAATAAATTTGTGACAATTATTTGTTTTATTGTTTTTTCAATTTTATACAATTTATACATGAATAATACTCAATAATACAATGCGTTCAAAAGAAGACAGAAGGTAAAGTTCAATTTGGATTTCGCGAACGTCACCAAATGACTTTTTCATTTAACCTTAAACAGTCTCAAGTGCAATATGGAGAAAAGGTAGAGCAAAATACAGAAAGAAATTAGAAACATATTACCTCTAGTATAAATATATATATATATATCAATGAATTTAATGTTATATATAATACCTATTGATTGGATTCGATCATACCTCTGGGACAGAATGCAATAAAGACTAAGTCAACGGTATTTGAAAACTTACAAAGGCGTTCCACAAGGGTCGCTACTTGGCCCTATTTTCAATGGTGGGCATAAACTATCGAACCTCATGCAGAAACTGAAAATTTTAACTGAAACTTATCATCATCATTTCATAGCTGTCTGTGTTCGATATATATTTTCAAAAAGAAATTGAAAGAGTTTTTTTGTACTGAAAACTTTTATACTATAAAATAATTTATAACTCATCATTCACGAAGTAATGTATTTTTTATACTTCATTCGATTGTTATGAATTGAAATTTGTATACGTTTTAAAATTGTATGTGACTTCTCTGAAATAACTGCTAGTATTTTATACTGCTTGTACACTTTGCATTGTTTTTTTTACTTTTTCCATACAGTTCGTATTGTTTGAAGGAAAAAATACAATATTATATTCTATTTTAATAATATATTAAGAGATCGCATGGGACATTGTAACTTTATGTCTGATTTTTTGATAGTATATGAGTTATGAATTTCGGTAACTGAATGATCTCTTGAATTATTCCGTTTTGAATTAGATGGCTAGTAAGACCAAAAACCAATATTCAAGATGTAGATATCACTGCGGTTCGTGATTTTTCGAAGAAGGGTTCTTGTTGATAATATTTTGTCGATTAAATTAGCAGCGTGTTGGATCCTTCTATTCTTCATGATTATTCCAATTATATTGGGTTTATGTGAGATTATTTCATATTAACGAATTCCATGTATAAAATTAATGTATGAATATCGAACCTTTTGTTTTTTTTTTCTTTCATATCGACTAGTTGAACATGGATCATATAAGGAGCCTGCGTGATAGAAAAACGATAGGACCATTGGGGCACAAAGAATATATTTCAATTTTGTGGGGAGAAAATGCCTATCACCATAGATATTTTTTATATTTAATATGCACGTTGAACTAATCTATTGACGTGTTTTTTTCTAACGGTATATTATCATTCAATACACCAAGATTTTTTTGATTAATAATAATAATAATAATACTCCATGAGTGTACTCAAAGGCATAGCCTGTGCGGGTAGAGGACAGCTATTATTATTATTTGCCGTGGCGACTTACTGATGTTTTAGGTAATGTATTCACTTTTCAGCTGTAGGAAAACCCGGAAAACCTACAGCACCAATCAATTGAAGTGATTCACCATGCGAATATGCATTGAGCCACGGTTATTCTTGTATCCGACCGAAATGACATTAAATTTGCATTAAAATTGAGATAATGGCCTACGCATAGATTCACAAAGCACTGGGAATCTCTGCTTTTCTTTACACAAGCCAGTTGTTTTGTGACTGCAAATGAACGCCACATTGATTAATGCTTTTCAACATATTTAAAGAGTACATACAGGATAATGAAGGACCCAAGACTGAACCTTGCCGTACCCCAGAAATACGCGACTAAGTTTATTCAAGATAACTTTTTGTTTCCTATTCTATTCTAACACAGAAGTCGAGACGGCAGTTTCAGAAAGATCCAAATAAAGGGTGAAATTGCTAACAATAAGTAGTAATTGATGGTGTAGAATGACACGACTGGAGTCTAATGAAAAACTAGTTAATTTTCCTCAATCTGTAGATCTTTTCATGTTATACACAATATGGAGGAGAGCAGTTGCTCAGCTTTAACCTTTCTTTAACCACGATTACATTATTTCAGTTACATTCACGAGGTTCTTCAATTTGATGAACACATCACTCACCTTGAACATGCTTTATCCTTATGTTCGTATACTAAAAACCCGGTATGTGAATCACTGATTCTGTCGAAACTTAACTACGGTAATTCTATTTATGGGCACTTTTTGAATTCGATCAAACAATGTAGAATACAAAGTGTGCAAAACTTTTGTTGTTATTTCATGTAATAGGAATAAAAAATGTCGATGGTTTGTCAATTTGTCAAACTCATTTGCTAACCTTCATTACGAAGACAAAAAGTTTAGAAATCCACTCCTCAAACTTGAGATGTAATTATAATTTACACATCCTTCATAAGTCAATCTTCAGACTTATTTTAAAACTCCTCTCATATCAAGCAGTCTATTGTAACAATGTTAAGATGTAAGATGTGTACTCTTTTTCTCTTCTCATCATACATTCTTTTGATTTGTACTTTCTTAGAAATAATTTCTGGTACTTATTAGTTTAAGTGTAAGAGTAGCTTTAGCTGAACTACGCCTAATATGTAATACTGTTTGGAAGTAAGTTGGTGTTATTATTATAGTTCAGTTCGACTTCCATCATAATGTTCTAATATTTTGGAAAGGGTCGGCAGTATAGGGAAGGCGCGTAAATCTTTCAATTCAATAGGATTATTGATTTTTAGTCAAGCATAAATTTACGTTATTTGGTGAGTATGTAATGATATCAGGACAGCATAATTCAATAATTTTTAAGTTCAATTCATCGCAGCCAGTTGCATTTAATGTAAATTTCCTTAAAGCTCTCTCTTGCTCAAATTGGTGAGTGAAATGAGATAATTTTCCCGTATGGTAGAATTTCGCATATTTCTAAAAATTGCAATCTTCCTTCTGATTTTTTTTTATGGAAATTCTCAATGCTTTGTCTCCGAACAACATGTTTGTTCAATAATCCGTCAGTCAAGGAATATTTGGTTTGGTGACTATCCTTGTAACTCTAAGCGAGTTTGTATCAAAAAGGAATAGTTGACAATTTACCAGAAAGTTCACCTCCTCGTCAATGCTGTCTTCGTCATAGATTCTAAATCATGGGAGCTCAAAAAGAACATCTGGAGATGTTTTCCCTTGATATACCTAACTGTTAATCTCTGTGTCTAAGTTAAGCAAATAATTGTGTCTACTGCATGATGCTCAATAATTGATCAAATTAAAAGTTATTTCTCCTTGTATTGAAAAAGAAACCGTTTTCAATTCCATATGATCAATGACAACAGTATTAAGTAATAATCTCCTCTGAAATTTTTCACAAATGAATTTTCGATTTTTATATCGTCCTCTCTACTGAGGAAACTGTGTTGATTGTTCCTATCCAAGATGCTCCGTTTAGAAAGTAACAGTTAAATCTCTCCCTAATTTGATGTGTGTTGTATATTCTTAAATACATCTAGTTGAAGGAAGGGAGGACGCCCATTACGCAAATTTTAATTCAAAAGTAGTCTCTAAGAACTGCTGAGAGATTTGATACAGAAGGCCCCAGCTTAGCATTCCCTCATCGATTTAGTAAAGTAATTTGGAAAAAATTGCTACTTCTTTTTCCAGCGTCGCATCCAATTAACGTGTCGTGTCATTTCTCTTGTTCTTCTGTAAGGTGTAACAGAAATGGGATAGTAATACTATGCAGTTTGATGAAAGTTTTTATGTCAGTGCCAGTAAGTGTCTTTCAGCAAGTAATACAAATCTGACGAGGATAATGGCATCAATTTGAAATTTCAAAACGTTGTATTCACTTTTTGAAGAAAACGTACATTACAGGAATGAGTATACGCATTGTAAAGTTCCGAAAACAAAAGTAAGTTTATAATTTCAAAATAACGTGAACAGAATAATTTTTCTTCACAAGAGTACTTCACAAGATAGGCATTGTTCAAGTTCCGCACGATTATAATAATTTTTGTTATTAGTTTTTCAATTTACTTTATTAGCGAAAATATCACGAATATGAGAATGGTGTTGGACCTGTTTTCGTGTGGTTTATTAGTATTTTGGGTTTCTTCAGAATGCCGAAGTAACGTGGATTTGTCTTTGTTTTGCACACACCCATTTTAATTGATACAACAAATACATTTTGTTTGTGAATCGTCAAAAAGAAATGCGATATAGTATGTATACAAAACAGATGCATAAAAATATACTTAGAAATGCCAATATAATGAAAAATACAGAAAGAACATGAAACAATTCTTCAATAATAATGATTTCAAATTGGTCTTAACTTTCTTCGTGTTATCATTACGTTCAGGAAATACCTTAATATATGAATACGAAGAGTTGAATAACATTTTTCTATGAGTGTTATTATTCTGTGAAAGAACTTCTGTGATAATTAATAAAAGCAATACCTTCAAAAACTAGTATAATGCTACAACGTGAATCGCAGTATACAGGGTGTTTTTCAAGTCAAAATAAGACTTTGTTTCCTCTAAACATTACGAAAACGCTTCGTTACCGATCTACAGAGCGTTGAAGTTTCAAGATTTTTTAATTTTCCCATACTTTGCTCTTTCTGTTGTTGATATATTAAGATCAAATTTAAAACAGGTTACGTTTTAGGGCTCACGTCATCCAGCTTGACGAGTGATTCTGAGAATCTATAGGAAGATATTTTTCCAGGGGTCCAGCACTTTTTCGCCCATAACTTTTTTGTGGTGCACCACTGGTCGATTCAGAAAAAGAAAATGCATTTTTTGTTTTGTTAATAAACTTTTTTATATAATGTAATTTTGACGTATCTACGACCGTTATAAGTTACAAAAATCCGAGGCCAATCTGCATTTAATTCAAAAACAATTCTATCGTTTTTCGAAACTTGAAGAAAATGATATGGCTATACACATATCTAAGTAAGAATCGCTCAGAGACCAATTAGAACTGCTGGGAGAACCTGGACCAGAAACCATCATGATGACAACAGTATCGACGATCCCATCATCTCAGCATAATCATTTCTATAGCGAGGAACAGCTGGATATAAACAATCCAACGTCAAGATTGTTGTTGGAAGAGTCCCGAATTTTGATGCAATCGTCGAAAGAAGATAAGTCTTCGTTGGTCATGCGAAAAAACAAAAATAAATTTCATAATAATTTTTCGAAGAAAGATTTCGACGCAAAGATCATCATGTTAGGGATTCCGAAAATGACATATCTGAAAATGAAAACAGTACAATTATGAATTCCAATGCTGATAGAACAGAGTATCAACTTTGATTAACATCATTCCACCAACAATGTTCCATGATTATTTCAGGACAATGGTTGCTGAAGACTGTGAACCAAGTAGTATGGAAGGAGCTTCGAACTGGGAAATGAACAGTCAATGGAAAAATGGAATGGACGGAAAAATGTATCAATTTTTGCAAAATGAAACATGGAGGCTAACACATTTACCCGCGAATTGACAGTGAATGGGTATATCAGATAAAAAGAAATCAGACGGGTCGGAGGAAAGATTCAAATCACGATTAGTGATAAAGGGGTATTCACAAATATATGGTAAAGACTATAAAAATCCATTCAGCTCGGTAGTTAGATCCATCAGAATGATTTTAGCAATTTGATGTTAAAACTACCTTCTTGTATGGTCCAATCGAGTTTGCTAGCTTCTCAGAAGTCTATATGGAACAGGCCCCTCCAGTGTGGAATTGAAAATTTACCGTTTTTTTATTTGCATTCGACTTCAAAGTGAAGCAAATTCGTGTGCTTTTTTGAAGAGGAAAGGGAAAATGCTTGTATTTTAAGCGTTATATGAGGACGATGGACTAATTGCTGCTTCAGATGAGTCAAACTTCTCCTACTCTACAAAACCAAGATGTGTCCTATTGAACAGGGGTAATACATGTGATACAGATAGCTCATTGCAAGAAGGGGTAAAACGCGAAAATAATTTTTAAGAAGACCATGAGTAGAACTGTGGATCAACTCAACGACGTACATACATGCCCACTAATTCTTTTTATATTGTTTCGTTAAAAAATTTAAATTGAATCTAGCGTATTGTGAAAAATTATCAACATTTTTATCTCGATAACGGTTGAAGATGCGTAAAACTTACAGGAGAAAAAAACTTCATAAACAAGATAAACAATTAATTTCATATTTTAGGAACCACCAGCGGCGCCCTTCCAAAAAGTGTATGGGGCAAAGAACGATTTGATCTTGATATCTCACGAACTGAAAGAGCAATGAAGAAAAAAAAAAACTGTTGAAAACTTAACGTTCTGTAGATCAGTAACGAAGCATTTATGGAAAAAAGTTTTATTTTGAGCTAAATTTTAAACACACTGTATTTAGCCTTAATCGAAATAATCCAAAACATCTAGTCTAGTCGTTTTCAAATTTCAAGGGAATTATCAATGGTGGATCAAAATTGTACCGCTTACATTTCGAGGACCCGTTGAACAAATAAAGCTGTTACTCTGTATGAAATGAACTGAAGGAGGAGATTATGAAGTGTAATAATACCTAACCTTTAGTATGATGAAAATATACGTCTATCAATATCGAGTTTCAGTATTCAGGTCCGTTATAAGTTTCATTTAATTTCAGGCATGAATAACGCCTACTTTAATTTTCGTGGGGTGCTAAAAAGGTCGTCGCTTGACATTTAGTAAATGTTTCAGCAAACACCATTTAAGCTGTTGTCTGCTTTAATACAGATACAAAACCTTCATTCGTTATAATGTCGAAAATTTTAGGGATCTTGTATTCCATTGGACCACGTATTACATTCAGTGTCAGCCATTACTTTGAAGTACCTTCATTTCGGGTAATTTTTTTCAGGACAATCCGAAATTTGAAACATTTTTTCCAAACTATAGAGTACCGGAGTTTCTATTATTGACATTTCTGGGACATTTAATTGAACTATTGATCAGTGGTCGATTTAATTTGCAATTGAACAACTGATATTTTCTTTACAAACCTGAACAAAATGCAAATAAGTCCAATTTCTGTTTTCTAATGACGACCATATTGAATTAATCTTGTCAGTAGCGGACAACCACTCAAACACAACACATGAAAAGTTAATCATTCGAGATGAGTTGGTTTGATGAAAGCTGAAATATTTGCAGAAAATTCACCAATAAGAAAATGGATTTCTCAATTCTGTCTCAGTCGATAGTCATCTGTTTGAAATGCCTGGCTGACAAAGTGTATTTTTATTCATTTTCTCTGCGCTTCACGATGTTTTTCAGAACAGATGTTGATATTTTTTTGAGATTTCCACTACACCAGAATTCATTCTACATTCATTCACCTACAAAGTTTTTTTGGGGACATAATACTCTTCTAAGAAATGGTCTGTTTTTGTAAAAATTAAAAACGTTTTTATATATGAGTGAATGATTTTTTTTGATAAGATATAGACCGACAAGAAGAACAATGAACTGATTAATTTTTTCAACCATGATTTCGTACGCAAAGGAAATTCCTCCTTTACTAGAATGAGTTATTAAGTTATTTTTTTATATTTTGTTAATCCGTGGAAAGTAACGATACCCGAAAATAATATCCAAGATAGTCTGTAAACTTATTAAAGGCAAACGGACCAAACCACTATAAGTCAGCACAAAGGGAATACAAAAAGAATATACGAGAAGCACTGAGGGACACTTGAAGAACCCTCTGTGAAGGTATAAGCACCTCACCAGAGGCAGCACGACTCAGCAAGGTTCTTTAGAAAGACCTGAGAGCAAGGCTGGAGGTGCTCGTCCTGCTTGAAGGCAGATACACTGTCACGGATAGGCAGACACTCCAACGGACGCTCTTGGTCCATTTTCCGGGCAGTGACACTGCAACACCTATGTTACAGCCAACTGTACTACCCAGAACAAAGGTAACTTATAAATGAGTATATTTCCAGCCCTACTGCATAAGAGCAAATATATTCTAATCCCCAATATTCCGTAGCTGCCTCGCATACGGATACGTTCCTAAGGTATGGAGGATAGTCGCAGTCATTTTCATCCGCAAGCCTGGTAAAAGTGACTACACTCAGGCCTCACATATTTTCTTCTGAAGATAACTGATAGGCTGGTAGACAGATACATCAGAGATAAGACATTGGAAGTTGATCCACTTAGAAGTAGCTCCAGTAAGGCAATGAGGGAGTCTTGTCCCCTTTACTTTGCTGTCTCGAAACTCCACATCGAAGACCCTTTAATGGCAGGACCACTGAGCAGAAAGGAAATCAGAATAGTGACGGGGCACCTCAAGCACCTCATATAAGTATAACGGAAGATAAAGAACGCAGATGGTGCTTGGAAAATGTCTAGCAGTGAGCAGCAATACCTTCAAAATTTAACCAATTTCCAGCAGCGGTGGATGGAAAATGGGCTCGATTGAGAAGCCTACATAAGAATTATCGATATTTTCAAATATAAAATTCGTATTTTTTGTCACACCGCGTATACGACTGAAAAAATTGATATCTGATGATTGTATTTTAGATTTTAGAACGTTCAGAACTTTTTATGAAGAATAACTTTTTTTCCTAAAATGAATAATAAAAAAGTTTTCCATATGGTTCCAACTTAGTGAGACAAACTGTATATCTATCTATCTATCTAATATCCAATGACATACTATGGATGTTCAACAAGAATTCTCGGGTATCCGTCTAATCTGGCAATGGTTTATTTCAAGATGAAAAAGAAAAGGAGAAAAACTAAGGAACATTTCAGAGTTGGAAAGTTTAACGGTAAATTGAAAAAGTGACATAATTCCACATTAGTTGTGACGATAATAAAATAAATAAACATTCTAAGTTAAACGAGTTCTTATTCTTGGGGGAGTTGCCAACAAGCGGTAGAGAACAAATGTCTCCCAGTGGAAACATACAAACAGTCGATACCAACGCTGATTTTGTACATGATTGCTTTTTTATATCACTAAACAAGACACGTACAGTTACAAGATAACAGCGTCATTTCAAAACAACTTAAGTGTTAGTCTTGGCTCGTTTCCCCTGAAAATAATGGCATGAGATTTCATAATATGGAAATCTACCAACTTTTAACATCGCTTCTTCCTTTTATAGTTACACCTAGACAATCCCATCTTGTTAACTTTTATTACTTTGTCCAAAATTACTCGTCTCTGCTACTGATGAAGTATATCTGTTTTATTGATTTTTGAAACGAGAAAGATAATATAGATCAAGGGCTAGATAATGTACATGTTGATTGTTTATAACGCAAGCGCGGCACAATGATCAACAGATTAATTTGCCAATATTTCGAAAACTGTTGAAAGCCATTTTTCGATACTGAATCGATGGTTTCCATTTGGAAAAATGGACTATTGATAGTGTTTTTAACCTCATCATATATGAAACTCCGGCGGTGGCTCTAGATATCTTCAAGGCATATGATCGGGTATCAGTAAAATCTCCTCGACCCTTCTAGTACCGCGAGCTGAAAAGAGACCCAACACAATCAATGTTGCGGAATACGAACCATCTCATAAAATCATTATCGTTGCCGGAAACTGTTCAGAAATCTGTTTTGAAAACAGAAGCCGTTCCATCAAGGTTCTAAGGGTTTCCGAAGATACATAAAACAGACGTACCACTGAGACCCAATTAGTTAGTGCCCCAGGTTGGCCTACGTATCACCTGGCAAAATATCTAGCCTCGCTCCTCCAGACTCATGTGGGAAAAACAAACTCTTACGTCAAAGATTCGACAGACTTTGTGAAAAAATTAAGATCATAACCCTGGAGTCAAGTAATGTTCTTGCCAGCTTCAACGTTGTGTCTCTGTTCACACTGGAAGATTTTCTTAAGAAGATAGCCAAGATGTTATTGTATTATTGTCGGACTATTCAGAACATATTTTATTGGAAGTTACTTCTAATGAAAAAGATATTTTTATGGGCAATTAGGTGGGGTGGCAAATAATGAAATATGGTGGATTACGTAATCCAATCTTCCGCAATAAAACCTATACAATAGGTAAAGTCGTCGGCAAGTATTCAACAAAAAACAACTACTGCCCCCTACGACCATTGAATTATATTTGTTTAATACTTGGCAAAGTTTTCTACAAGAACCACTTTGCAATGCATTTCAAATATCAAAGCTGAAATTATTTTTCGATTTGATTGGGGGAACACCTCCGTACCGGTTTCATGGTCATTGCCAATCATCAGCGAAGGAAGGGGTGGCGATAGGAAGTCCACTCAACTTCTTATGGTGCAATTTGAAAAGAAGGCAATCGAGGATTTCTATTTCAAAACAACTATGTGGCTACGATACGTGAATGACACCTTCATTTGGAGATACGGAAGGGACAGACTGAACCGTGGACCACCTAAATACTTAACACACTAATTCACCATGGAGACTGAACAGGACCAGCGGATAGCCTTCTTAGATGTACTCATCGTAAGATATGGAGCGAGACTCACCCACAAAGTGTACCGAAAACCGACACACACGGAGGTATTTTCATGCTCTATCGAACCACCATTCGAGTCAAAAGCGAGGAATTATCTCCACATTGACGGAACGTGCTCGAAGAATATGTGAACCCGACCATCTACTAGAAAAAATGGAGTACCTCCAAGTGACCTTGAGATCGAATGGATAGAGTGTAGCCAAGATCAACAAGGTCATGAAACAGAAGACTTCCACAAGTCAAAACAAGGAGGTGGCTCAGGCGGTTGCACGTGCATACCTACCGTATATCCCTAGGGTTACTGACAGAATTGGAAAACTCTTGGGGTCGTTCAAAATGAAAACAGTTTTCAAGCCGACTAAGAAAATACAACAAACCCTTAAGTAGGTTGGCAAAAGGCAAAAGAGATCCACTATCAGCTGCGGGGGTATATCGCATTCTGTGTTCTCGCATACCGAGTTCTTGTGGAAAAGTATATATTGGAACCACGAAAAGATTTATTGAAGCAAAGCTGAAGGAACATCAGAGAAACTGTAGACTTGATCAAACGAACAAATCGGCAGTAGCGGAATACGCTAAGAGATCACAGGATACTTTTTGAAGACACAGTACTCCTTGTCCCAAACCACGGTTATCATAGCCGACTTGTGAGCGAAGCAATAGAGATCCACAAGCACAAGGAGAATTTTAATAGGGAAGATGAGGCTCTGAACCTAAACCGGATTTGGAATATTATTCTTCAAAACGAAAAGAAAAGAACAATTCAATGATACCAGGTGAAACTTCAGCCGCGAAAGCCTTAGGAAAGTTTCTGGCAGTGGAGCTTCTGGCTCGCATCGGACAGACGTTCGAGGCCTGAGTACGCGAGAATCGTTTTTCTCAAGTACCTTAGGTCTCTTTAGGCAGCCACATGCCTTGTTGTAAAGCAAGTGTGATGTGATTTGCCTAGATGCCAATCCCGACGTCTGGTGCGCACCGACCACCCGGGGTGGTGCTGTAGGTTTCTCTGGTTTTCCTACAGCTGAAAAGTGAATACACCACCAAAAACATCAGTTAGTCGCCCCGAAGCGCAACGGCAAATAATAATAATAGCCGTCCTCTAGCCGCACAGGCTATGCCTTTGGGTACACTTTATGAGTGTTTATGAGAAAGGATATGTGAATAGGAGAAATTGTAGGAGGATGAAATAAATATATGGGGGATCACCATAAGGCTTATTGTATTGGCTGTAATGACAGTTATAAGCGGACCCTGCAAGAAAAAATAAAACGAAAGTGTTTCAATATCCAATGTTTTTTATCTGAAATGGCCCATTTGTGTTACTTTCCATACCAGCATTTTCTAAAGCAGTATTTCAAAAGATCGTTCCAAGAAATAGAAAAGCTACGATCTTTCTCAACGTACCGAAAATTGGGATGAAATAATTCATCACTGAAATCTACGAGCTATATATAGAAATAGGGATTAACGTCAGTTTAGAGAGAAGTGCAAATGAAGTAAAATTCCATTCGACACTGGATTTGATTCACGTAATTTCAATTCTAGAAAGTGTACACAATCCTTTATTTCTATTTACGCTTCCTCAAGTGATCATTGAAATATTCATTCGAAAGATACTTACAGATATTCAAATAAATAATTCAAATTCAATTTCAGAAAACATTAGACGTCATGAGGTGTTTACATTTAATCATTCTGAAAGGTTGTTCTGCCTGCGTTAAACATAAACACTTAAGTATTAGGTTACATTTGATTAAAAACACTAACACATTAATCGAGGGAAAGGGTGGCAAATGACAACACACCCTGTACAACCTATTTATACTTGCCGTTGGGTGAATATTTACTAATGCGTTACGGTCTCTTTCACTTTCGTTGTAATAATATTGTTGAGAGCTTGGACCTTGTTCGAAATATACTCTCGATGAATTACTTTTTATCGGTAATATGAGCTACAGAGAAGTTATGGATATTGAGAACTTTATACTTATTAACATATCCATGCTATTTCAGGATCCAAGGAGTTGAAAATTATAGAACTGAAGAATAAACTACGAAAAGGAATTTGTAGAATTGAGGAGGAAACCAGACGAGAAAGATTATTGAGGAAAAGGGAAAAAGATATTGAAGTGCTGGAATAAAAATATGCATGAAGCAAAAATACGAATGACAATATCCCGCCAAAGTACAACATGAGGCAAATGTCTGTAAGGAAAAAACTACATTCCTGGCTCATAACGTGACGAACAATGAATTACTCCTCACAAATACCTATAAATTGTTTCTCTTGAAGAGAAATACTGTAGTAGTATAACATTAATAGGCAGGGCACGCGGCACTATGAAATATAATACAAATCGTTACCAGAAGATTTTCTGTATTTTTGGGCCAACGTTCACTACGAGACATTGTCGACGTTTCGTAAAATGAGTTTTTGACATGTTGACATCTACTAGGTTCACAGTCGACAGTCATAAATTCTCTTCAGAATACCAACCATTCGTGTCGACAAAATGTCAAGAATATGTCGTAATTAACGTCGGCCCATGTAAGAAATGATATAGTGCATGTAAGAGATTCATATTTTTCAAGTAGCGAGTTTTTATTGTCATAAGGTTTATTCTGAAGAAAATTCAAGGTATTTTGTCCTGTCAAAATGAATGATTTAAAGAAAACTTGAAAGTGTAACCATTTGGAAATTTCAGAAAAAGTTTGTGAAAGTAATTATGTTGAAAGTATTGGTATTCAAACGTAAAATTATATAGAAATTTCGAAAATGCTTCCCTACAGTTTACTTGGGGTAATTCCAAAAATAACTGGTAGGATTTCATTCAAATATAAGTACACCCAATTTATGCAATAAAATTCAAAGTTCTTCGGAGAGTAATTCATTCAATAAGAATACATCTTTAAAATTAATCTGATGGCCATACAATACAAAACATTCATTCAGCTTTTGAGACCTCACATATTCACAAATACGAAAATTCACTAGATAAATTGGGGCTATTAGCCTTGTCAACATTCAGTTTAAATTAAATAAAGTTAATTGAGAAGGGCTTCCACTACATGTCACCAGTATCTCCATGAAATTCTTCATAGCAATAATAGGCTTTTTGGGGCAGATATGTATGGAGCTTATTTTCGAAACTGGCATCATATCCATTTATTTTCATTTATTTATTAAAAGAAATCAACAACTGATTCAGAGACCAAAGTATGCTAATCTCAATACGTCAGCTCTTATAGTATTTTTCAACTGTCGTAGTAAAAAACATATACCGCTCAAGTTATTCAACACAAGATCGATTTGGTAATTCCAAGTTAACTCAGTATCCACAATGAGACCCAAAAATTTTAAATAGTCAGTCTGTTCCATAGATTGATGATTCAGTTAAACTAGATAACTGAAATCGAATTTTAGGTTTTCTGTAAGAAGGTCACAATTTGCGATGTTCTTGAGTTGACAGTTAATTCATGGTTAAGACAGTAAGTATAAAATTCATCTGCTGAAGTGTTAGCACCAGCTAGCAATTCTGATACCTGTTGTGCTGATGATAAGAACGTGGTGTCATCTGCGTATACAACCTCACGATTTGGAGTAGGACATGATAATGTGACATCATTTATAAAAATCGAAAACAAAATCGGTCCCAATATTGAACCCTGTGACACTCCTACTGGCACACTAAGAGTTATATATTTGCTGTTTCCTACGATAACGACCTGTTTACGGTTTAAGGTATAAACTCCATTCCAACATACAAACAATCAAAATGTCGTGAAAACCTTCAACCCATTAAAATGCCGAAACAGGACTAAAGAAGTTACCACCTTCTAACTGCCATCTGTGTATTCTTAGATATAGGGAGTGAATAGGACCACATCCAGAAAGATGTGCCAACTATATAGTTTGATGCTCACAAGGGTCTCCATAATGAAAATTGGAAATAACAGCATATACGAGTAGATCAGCACAATCCGATGATGTCACCTTGTCAGGTGAAATCTCAAAACCTTAACAGGATTTCTCACTGGACACTGTAAATTCGTAGAACACTTCAGGAATCTAGGTTTATAATAGGAAATGAACAACTGTAGGTTGTGTGGAGAAAAATTAGGCACCCCAACATATCCTAGGGGAATGTGACGCTATACATCTTGGGAGATTGGAAAATCTGGGGAAATACTAGCTGACAGTGACATCCCCTTAAAATGGTCAACTTTCTCTGAGAATTAGGGCTTGGCGAGCTGCTTTGAGGACCAATACCACACCGTTTGAAACCTTCAAATAAATCTTTAGGAGTTGGACTGAACTGGATTTAGGTATCCTGAATATAATTCCTCAAAAGCCATTGGACGAAATTCGACAGAAAATCTAAAGTGCTTATTTCAATTAATTTTTTTCTTGAATTTTTTATTTTTGATGAACGTGCTATAGATACCTAACGTTTTGCTCACGAGGTGTAGCACTGACTACTTACCAGTACAGAGCCTTTTCAACTCTGATAAAAATTATTGATTGATAAGTTTTTTCATATATAGGCTCCCATGATAAATAAAATCATAGATGAGTTTAAAGGATTCCGGCAGCCTTGACAGCTATAGAAAAATATTGTAATAACCAGTCGCTATCAATAAAACAAACTAAAAAGTTGAAAAGATTGAAAGTTCTCTGGCTTTTAACTACATGATTGGAAGTGGAATGTTTACGCGTTACCTTCGATATAGACATGTTGACACGAAACTCCCACACGGGGAACTAAATGAAAGAGCTTGAATGCAACTACGAGCTGAATTTCAGGAATGATTTTATAGTCAGTTTCATGCATTGAATAAGTCATACGATACAGGGTGTTTCATGACTGAATGATGATCCTTGGATGCTTTGTAGAAAAATTCTTAATCTGAACTTAGGTGTACCTACAACCGCTTTATTCCTGAGACAGAACGTGTCGAAATTTATCAGAAATAATAATAATAGGCCAATATATGTTTTTTCACAGGAAAACTTCGTGACAAATTTCCAGGTTCATCAGAAGATCCAAATCACTCACTGGTCAGCTGGGAGCAGAAAGGTTTTACGCATAACTACTTGAATTTGGCCGATGGCCAACCACGCCGTATAATAATAAATTACGGGGTGTTTCATAACTGAATGATATTCTTTGAATGCTTTCTAGACGAATTCTTGAAATGAACATTAGGTCCTCAACCGCTTCATTTCTGATACAAAGGTTGACGAAATTTAGCAAAAATATTAAAATGAAAAAAAAACATATTCTAACATGAGACAATTCCAATTACCATCCATACGAATTATATAATACATACATTTCAATTTCTTAAGAATAAGAATAATGAAAAGAAATGAGTAATGAGAATCGATGAAGAGATATATGAGGAAAAAAATTGTTACAGCTTTCAAAGTAAAAGTGTTTCGATTTTATTTTTCAATTGACAAAGATTATGTGCATAAACAACAGTAACAGAGCAAATTTTGTTGTATCTTTTGCAAGCAGTATGTGTTGGTCATTTGGTATACACATTTGTTTTATATGGTTGAAGGTAGAAGCATGACTTTTTTCTGCTACTCTGGCGTGGAATGTGGAAATCAAGTCTGCACGCCTATACTTTATTTTTAATTTATTTTATTTTTATAATTGTCCTCTATTTTCTCATGAAAAATTATCTCCTGACTTAATTTCGATCAGCTGGCAGGTTTTGATTTGAAAAATTAAATATATTCATTGATATAAGAAAATATCTCACAAGTACAAGCAAATGAAGGCATCATCATATTTCATTCGAAAACTTTCCGTCGGATAAAAAAAGGAAAAAAAAACGTGTTTATATGAGATAGAAGAAAATTATAAAAACAATATTTTTTTACAAAAAAACATTGGTAAAAATATTGGAAGCTTGCTAAGAGGGACGCCACTGATGAAAAAAAAAATCTGTCTTGGCAAAACTCAATTTTAATGCGTATTTGCGTTTGTCAAAATTTAAATAATAATACAAAGTTGTTTCACAGATAATGAGAAAAAACAATTTTTTCTGCTATATTTCAACAACCTGTATCTTGGAAATTAAGTGGTTGCGGATTTACGTTCATACAAATAATTTAAATTTAAAAGGATTATCGCCCTTCAGCATCAATTATGAAACACCCTATGTATACTCACTGCAATTGTATTCCTTCAGCACGAATATCGTTAATTGAATCGTAATCTCAGAACAAAATCAAAGCAATCTATAAAAAAAACAATTGTGTGACAGTGGCGATGAATTATCCCAAATCATTTTTTCGGTTCTACTCAACAACCGAGGGTGGTTAGTAATGAAATTCACTTTTCGTGATGTTATAGTCAGTGTGTATGGAGGGGTCTAGTTATAATTGCGTCAATTTCCACCCCTCTTCAGGGAATATACCTTCATCACTTGTTAGCTCTGTTCTTTATCCGTATCACATACAAAAGAAGGTTTAGTTGAATCCTATTCAACTCAGAGGCCTGGTGAAAGATTAATGTCCATATTGTTGAAATAATTACAACACTTGCTACTGATCAGGGTTGAGCATGTATCTTGAAATAATAATTCAGAATAGATTTATACAATTCTGTGTAACTAATATTATATTATGTTCTCTCCAATCTTGCTTCGTCACCAAAGATATGAAGTAAATTTCGGTTCAAGTGAAATTGTATCAGAAACTGTATATTCTTAAAAAACATTCAGACACTGTCTAGGTCAGGCGGCAGGGCCATAGAATCATCAAAACCGTAAACAAATTTGTCAAAGCTTTTATTGTTTTGAATGGTTTATTAGGAGGTGATAAGCATGAATGTAGGATTTTCCAGAGCCAATCTCTGTGAGGCTACAAAGGTTTTTGGTAAAAAGTATTTCGTTTTCTTTTTGTCGTACGGTCAAAGTAGTCTCGTATGAAAAATAAGGTTTTTTTGTGGAATTATAGTTTCGGAGCAGTAGTCACGAGAAGTTGTGCGAGTTTTGACAAATCCAGTATGAAGGGATTCCTGTCAACCCTTCATTAATTTTTCAAAGTTTCACAATTTCCAAGAAAACAGAACAGGATTCGCAGCATACTTTCACTTCACAAGAACAAACATTCGTTCTTGTTCAGCTTGTTTGTATGCGTTCTTTGTTCATTGTTCGCTTGTTTGTCTACATGGCACAAACAAATATTTGTTCACTGTTGTTCGACTAGTAGATCACTTTACCTATCGTGTCAAACTACGCGTTTGAACTGAAAGAACAAACATTCCGTCCGCACCAAAACTAGATAAACAAAATTTCTCTTTGATGTACCGACACCTATTCGAACATGTGCGAACAAGAACAAACGCATGTTTGTCCGCTGATTTCACCATCCACACTAAACAAAAACATTTGTTCGCTGATGTTTGTTCTTGTTTGTTTTTTCGGTCTGTACATACCTTAAGGCCAACAGCATAGTTTGGGGCTCGAAAAGCACGCGGAATAGACTGACACCTATTCCTACTTCAATAGACGCTGCCCCGCAGGATCTTCTCAGTACGATATCATGCAAGAAGTGCAAGCAAGGGTCTCAAACAGCCTGTAACTGCAGGAATACTGGGTTGCGATAATTTTGTGGACTGTGCCGGGGCCAGTCCTGCACAAATATCGATATTGAAGAAGAGAATTGCGACATTGATGACGAGATCGACGTTCAGTTCGAGCATTCAGCTTCACAAGACATCCACATGACTAATTCTGAGAGTGAGTCATCTTTGATCGACGTCGAAGTATCTGCAATTTTAACAAAAATTCCACACTTTGTAATGAAAACTTATGCAATATGTACTGATTCATATTGTCAATAGTCACCAAAACAAGAGAAGAGTGGAATTTGGTAAGCAAGAATCGATATTTACTGCATTTGTCAAAACTCGCACAACTTCGCGAAGCTACTTCTCCTTCATATGCCTCATGAAAAAATTATAAAAAACCGAAAAACCAAAAATTTTCACTTCTGTAGCCTCACGGAGATCAGCGGAGGCCTCAGGGGTGTGGGGAAAACCTAGATTCTTGCTAATCACACCCTAATAATCCATTTAGAAAAAGCTTAGTCAACATTTTTACGTTTTTCATTACTTGCCACCAGGCCTGATGAGTTAATTTTTTGACGAGATTCGTGTCGCTTGGTCAACTCATACAAAGTAACATTTTCATTAGAAAGGATCAACGCGTTTTTTATCATTGAAAGGGATATTGAATATATCTAGTGAAGTGAATGAACGAATCCTTTGTTCATGTCAAGGGCTGCAACACTCACTTGAATCTTAGTCGACTGATGACTTATTTATTTTGTAAAAATTTCCTGGATTTGAGTGGCTTCAGTCAGAACTCTTGACTGATCATGTTTTAAATTGTTATAATTGTTATTACCGTCAACCGGTTGCACCCCTACGTGCAACCCTCAAAAGTCAGAGACTTGTGCGAGCTAGGGGAAGACGTAGCCCTTACCTTTTAATACGTGTGATGCCATGCACGAGACCGGTGGCAATGCTGAGATTCGAACTCATGCTCTTTGGCTTACAAAGCGAACACTGAACCCGCACGCCACCGCGGCCCATCAACAGATTCTGTCTGAGTGAATTTGGCGATCAAATTTAGGACATACCGATGAGAGATGTTCTTATCTGGGTGCCTTTCGTTAAATAATGCACCATTTCGTCGAGCTCATTGATTTTCGGAGTCGTAAATAAACACTATTTCGATTATTTCAGCTAAAGTGTAAACCATTTTTAATATATCGCTTTATAACAAAACTATCACGCAACTGGTAACTATGGTAAACAGTTAATTTATTTCCTTCACCAAGTACACTTTTTCACAAACAGATTTTCCTAAATATATCGACAACGAATCGAACAATTAAAAAAAAAAAGACGTTTAGAAATTAAAAAGATCTTTTAAATGAGGTACTACTCAAACTTGGTAGCTCCCCCTTGCAGGGGATGAAAGGGGCGTGTTTATGTTCTGGAGAAAACGTGTCCCCTTCAATAGATTTGTTGACGTGTCCCGAGATTTTTGAAAATATACACATTTTGATAAAATTAGGGAGAGTAGTCCTGAAATGAACACCCTTTATATAATATACACATTTAGGTAATGTTCATGCAATGATAGTGGGTCAAATTTGTATGACAAAATGTAACTCACCTTCTCTTCCTTCAGATCCCAGTTTGAAGCAACTTCCGACTTCTCATCAGTTGTCTCGATATCCACTTCATCATCACTTTCATCGTCTTTAGGTGAAACACTTCTTTCGGTGACTGGCGGCTGCACTGGCTTGAAAGCAGACTGGTAGCTCTTGTCGATGGGAAAAAAAGGGTTGTCTTGTGGGAACAGAATGGGATTGCGTTTCAACCAAGGAAAAGAAGAGTAAGAGGTGAACGCCAAAGGCTTGTGATAAATCAGGTCCATCGCCACTCTGGAAATCGGTAAAGAAATATCCTGACAGTTCGGAATCCTAGGAGATGGAATGATGGGCTGAGGTTGTGCTTCGATTTTGTTTTGTTTCGGAGCACGTGACATCATGGAATTGGCTAGAAGACGCTTCCTGGTCCCACCGTTGAACATCGCTTTGACATCTTCCCAAGCATGAGTCACCTCGTCAGGTGGGGAGCCGCTGAGCTTCATGTGTCGTCTCCATGAATTGAAGTTTGCCGCATCGGGCTGAACGTATTTGTCATTGGGAGAGAGGCGGTGGGAGTGGAAAATGAACTTGTTCGGCGAGAAGAACAAACCGCACACTGTACACTTAATGCATTTTGCACGTGAGGAGTTGTACCGAGATGGTAGGAATGACCCTCGGCAACCCCATGCGCACTCATGGTGCACCGCGAAAGCGAAGTCTTCCGGTAACCGTGGTGGGGCATTGTCTCCTAGAAAACTTTTGCAAAGACGTTCCGCTTCTCGTCTTGTTATCATTCCACATCTTCTCGAAGATACTGGCATTGCGCCAGCCCTGCGTAAGATCTCTAACTGAACAGGAGTACACTGGACACAAGTTATTCCTGAAAGAGATCAATGTGCTATATGATCTTTGGGAGCTACTAGACATAGATAACAAAATTCAAATATTTTTTTGGTGTTTTGATGTTAAAACAACAAATCTTTGGCAACTTGAAAAATTTTATAAAAAAGCTTCGAAATTCAGTTCATTGCCAAGTTATGAAGTACAGACTACGTACTAAAACGAATCAAAGTAGGTGCAGATGGATTTTTGGATCTTCACTTGGGTATCATCAATTTAGGATCAAACAAATCACATACTCTGTATCTATGCGCAGCTCAAAATTCGTTAACATTTGTCTTTCAAGTCAATGATTATGGTATTACCTGTTCACAAATGAAAAATGATAAGCACTTGATCATTAACTACAGAGGTATTGCATCGATTCAAAAATTTTCGAAAAATCATTTCTCATCATACTTCTAACCTTCTGTAAAAAGTACTTTCTAAGAGCCAATATGGATTCCAAGTTGGTATATCAACCCAAGATGCAACTCTTCCTTTGGTCAATCACGTTTTATCTAGATTTGATAGTGGTGCTAAAACGATTAGTATTCTTTTTGATTTGTCACGTGCATTTGACACCAGCAGTCATCAGCTTCTCCTCGACGAACTTATGACTGGTGTTCACGGTCAGAGTCTCAAATGGATTGAAACCTATTTAACTGGCAGATCCCAATCAGTTAATGGTAGGCTCCGATCTGAAACATATTATTCTGAAAACTGTAGCATTCCAACAGGTGTCTCCCAATGTAGTGTCCTGGGTCCTACTCTATTTGTTTAATTTGTAAACGGCATATCTAATATGAGTCAATTAAATTGTACTGGGCAGTGTGCTGATGACACTTCCTTCATGTTTAGCTCTGCCTTATGCGAAGGACTGTCTGATCAGGAAGGCATTGCAAATATGCAAAATTACTGGTTCAAAAATTGGCCTTGTACTAAATAGTAACAAAACGATTACCATCGTTTTCTCTCTTAGAGAGACAAAAAAAAATCAGGTAAATTCCTAGGGTTGAAATGAACTTGGAATGACCATATTGAGTCTGTTTCTAGTGGATTGTCAAAACTTCGTTTTGTTACCTGGAATCTTAGAAATTTTGTCCCCATCAATACTTAGTTAAGCTTTTACTATGCATATGTTCAATAGTTCAATCTAGTTTAAATTATTGCTTTGTCTGCTACGGTAATTGCGGTTGATTAAATGATTCCTTGATTTAAAAAAAAAATAAGAACCATGTGTTTGAAAAAATATGGATATTCTGTAAGCACTTATTTACTGAATTACGTATTCTTGTTGTGATATCGATGTATAGTATATTCTGAATTGTGTTACTTAAATAAAGTAACACTTCCACAAGTTTCGCAAAAGGGATAAGTACTACCCGCTTATAGTTCCTGTTCACAAATAAACCAAAAACATTTTATATATTCGTACTGTCTGATTATGCCTGGAGTATTTTGAAAGAGAGAGAACGCTTGGAGGATCTTTGGTACAATTCTCATCTGTTCAAGATGTAAAAATTAAACCATAATATAAGTTTCATAACATTTCTTAACGGTACTTTGAAGAGTGGCAGATGCACTAAAATTGTCACGAAAAACAAGGTAGAACAATCAGAATAAGAAACGATAATAAACCCATTTCATCTACTTCTGGAAAACGTAGACCTCGTCTCAAACAGATAACGACTGATTCATCTGATGGATAAAAAATGTCAGAACGAAATGTTTTGTACGAAGTGTATAAATGAAGCGAGTACAGGTCCTTATTACTTACAGGGTGAGGGAATATTTCCACTTGAACATATCCCTAAACGGATATAACTGCCCTAGTTTTTTTTACCTCCAATGTATGAGGAAAGTAATTGAAGTCATATTTATTAATTGAAATTTCAAACTTAGTGAAAGTCCTCCTAGCTTATCAATTTTGAAATGTTCCTAAATCATTGATTTTTTTTACAGAGAAACATGCTTCCTCTCAATCCTTACATGATGAACTGAAAAACTAGAAGAATGCTTCTGTTTGCAAATCATCTTCAAATGTTTTTTGAAAAGAGGTGTGAATTACATTCAAAAAAGATGATAATCGAAGAGCTTTATTGGAAAAAAATTATATTGTTTCACAAAGAGCAATATTTTTTAAAACTGAAAAAGATCATATTGTCGAGATGTGAGTTATGACAGGACGATAATGTCAATAGTGTACGTACCCGAAGGATACGATGGAAAAAGTTTCTGTTGTTTTGTATGCTGGTTCTCTGAAAGGTTTAGTTCCAGAAGCCTGTTTATTGTTCTGTTGACTCTAGACTGTCATGGAGAAATGAATAGTATAAAGTTCCATCAGTGGATTACTTCACAGTTAATTCCAAGTTTGGAATAGCCATGGAGAATGCACCATACATGAAATTTTGAATAAACAATACATAATAACTCTCTACGTCATAAAACACTTTCACAAAATACTTATCTAAACTTTCGAATGAAAAAAAAGGTAACTTTAGTTTTCACAAATTTTATTAAGAATAGTATAATAGTTTTTTTTTTCATGAAAGTTATTCCAAAAATTTTGTAAGTAATTTACTATTTACACTCAGTCATTTTTATCGGAATATTAGCCACATCGATTTGTATTACAATACTTCAGACTTTGACTTGAAATTTTTGACTTTTTTAAATCCATGAGAACGGTTACGTATGAGTAAAGATCCAATAATCAACCTATATGTGAGTAATTAGGTATTTGCTCATCAGCATATGCTATGGCATTCGCACTTCCCTTTCGTTTACTTGATCGACATCGATATTACAATTTCGTCAGTATCAGAATATTTATTAATAAATATAGCAAATTGGATGATTTTTCATTCATTACTCACTTACCCAATGCCACTCTTCGGTTGTGAATCTCGTTGTAACTGAATTGTTTCAGTAAGGTGTTTGATATCTGTGCCAGGCAAAGCCGCTCTTGGTTCTCAATAACCAATGAAACTATCGGCACCCCATACAGCATAACAGTCGAAACCTGAAACTAGTGAGTAGATAAAGCCAATAAGGTTCTTGATAGAATGTTTGAAGGTAATTTTTTTTTGGTAGCCAGAATAAAGACTTCATAATTTCTTTTGTTCGCTAGATATTGATATTTGTTACAAATGTTTCATCCACTTGTTTTAAACAGATGCTTGATGTGGTAAAACTACAGTGCAAACCAAGAAAAATAGATCCATGTTTGATGGAAAATGAGTGATTATGAGGAGAATTTTTATCATTACCTAGCGTTTGTGCTCACACTGTATATCCATTTCGGACAGAAAGTATTTTGAATGGTTCGTATTTAAGGACACATAAAAAATAAAATGAAATAAAAAACAAAATATCAGCAATATTTACTTTATGACTCGCCCAGTACAAAATATTGATTTGTCAATTTTGACACAATCAGATGATGAACATTTCATTATTATACTTGGTTCGACTATATCTACATTGTATAGGGTCGACCACTCTGAAATGAACATCTTATGGGTGAGCAATATTAGTCATGTAAAACATTAACAGGGAAAATATTTTTTGCACAGTCAGGCGTCACTAAATGCTCTTATGAACCCAAAAGTGACATCAAGACTGGTATGGAAATGTCGCGAAGAACTTAGTGTTCTTGCAGACCACAACAAATTAACCTTGATGTGGGACACTGTTGCATCGATGGCAATGAAAAAGCTGATGAATCAGTCAGAATGTGCTCATCAACTCCATATATAGGCACAGAACCCGCAGAAAAGGATGCATATACGTGGCTGGATCAAGACAAAAACAAAAAAAAAGGTGGAACGAAGCCCCTCTCATGCACCACGGGAAAACATTCATTAAAAAATCGTCAAAACAGAAAACTGAGGAACTGCTTAAGTTGAGCAGGAATCAAGTTATGACTATAACAAGTCTTCTCACTGGTCACAGTCCAATGGGAGGACACAAAATGGGGCTGTACAATGGAGAACTTTCCTGCAGACAATGTGGCAAAGGGGCAGAAACGGCCAAACACGTACTGTCAGAATGCGAGGCATTAGATCAGAAAAGATAGGCAATATTCGGGAAACCTATGCTTACTTCCGAAGAATACAACAGCCAACCGTTGAAGAACCTGTACAGACTGGTATAGGGGACTAGAGTTACGGAGTGGGTGCTGTAAACTAACCCGGAAAACACAAAAAGCCCTAGAGGCTGATGTGCAGAGGAAAAAAAGAAAAGAAATTTTTTAAGAGCAATCTTTGAAAAATGGCCACTTTCCTTGTATAGGACTCTGTATATCGAACACTAGTCATGAGATAGAGTTGGGCCCAAGTGCCCAAGTACTCTTTTATACGAGGTCAAACTCTACAACAGACCAAACATTCAGAAAAATTAACCAGTGATCATTTTATCTATAAGGGCGCTAGGAATTGATGAAGTTACTCTATATACAAGGTGCAATCTAATCTTTTATTCTCCAGTAAATGACGGGGTATAATTCCAATTTATAATGAATTACAGTGTTTAAAACTTCGAAAAAACAACAAGTTTAGGAAAATTACATTTGGTTTCTAAAATTCTCCGACACTTTGGGAACTGCTGTCCTCCCAAACTCTACTGCCTCGATAAAGGCCGTAAGAAAACACTGGCTTCTTACGAATATTTGGAGATTTACTTCGGTAAAAAAGTATTGCTTCAAACATCGTGCTCATTTTTCAAATTGTGTAACCTAAAGAGTATTTAAATGGTGACATATTTGGCCTTCCATTAAACAAATAATTTTAAATTTGATTCCAAATTTTTCCTTCCGCAACATCCTATATGCTGGAAGTTTTAACGGCAAGCATGCAACAGAAAACATCTGCAATACTTTACGATCACTGAAATATTTTTGTTATAAAATCGTGATAGGATAGGATATTTAAGATGCACTTTGAATTTATTCGTTCCTTTTCGAAAGCTAATGAATGCCAAATGATTTTTGCTGGAATAAGCATAGAGGAAATCCAAAGAAAAAAATTATTTGGATATTTTTGTCATTTCGTTGACCAGTTATTTGGTCTGATAAAATTGGTAGTTTTCTGTTGGCTAGAAGTTCAAAATACTTTCAGACAAGAAAAAAAACTAAAAAAATTAAATGAATCTTTTTGATTATTAATTCATTCTGCGCGAACCCTACCAAAGCACATTTTCCATACAAAATGGCTTTCTGCAACTTTTTCTGAAATTCCGATATAATGTAGATCCTAGCATTCTTTTTATATATATCCCAATTTACAAATCGTTCCTATTACCAACTTTTGAGCTACAGGGTGTCAAATCACCAATTCTCGAACTACAGGGTGTCAAATCACCAATTCTCGGGCTACAGGGTTTGAATTTGACTCTTGTGCTCTAATTCAAGATTCATCTCTCTTAGAAGCGTTGTGGCCTCCAGTTGAATTAAAAATAATATCTGATAAAAGGTGTTGAATTACAGCATGTTGAAACAGGAAAACAGACTTTAGGAAATTGCTAACTTTTGAGAAACTATGGCTGTTTATCAACAACATGAGTATTCATATCATTGCCTGTCCAACAGTATATAGTTTTCCATATACAGGGTGAAAAGATAAATGCTTACAACTTCTGTATCTCATGAACAAATAGATGTAACTGTCACAAACTGTCCATAACTGTTTCTAGGATATGGAAAGAGAAATCCCTGCCTCGGTAGGTGTTTCCTGAGGCATACAGCCTGCAGAAACTCAAGATGAACACCAATTCCTACCTACTTTTCCTCGGCTCTCACCATATTTTCTGAACACCACAGGATTTTTTTTTCGTGAGATCCAGAACATAAATGAAAAAAAAAAAAACTAAAATGACTCGTGAAATCAACCCCCTTGATTTCCTGCCACCCGCATGTATATAACTTCAACAGAAACTCTCTACTTGTGATGTCTCATTGAATAGCTCATGAAAAAAGCTCCTCTCTGGTATCAATTTTATTTTAAATATCAGAGACCAATAAAAGAGATTAATTGTCAATATCATTCTGGTTGGGATTTAACAGGGGGTTGATAGGTGGGAGCGAATAATAATCTCGGAATAGCTCACAAATTGGATTTTGACACCCTGTAGCTCAAAAACTGAGTCATTTTGAATGAGAAAAGTGCGGGGTCCTTTTACTGCCTACTATAAAAAATTATCGCTACTTATTCAGTTCTCAAAAGGTCATTAGTACTCACTTGATTCGGTTTCGGACTTATTTCCTTTTTAGAAGGTACACTAGGTTGGGGTGAATCAGAAATTCGTGGTTTCAATGAATCCATCCTGCAATCAAAACAAACATGAATGAATCTGATATTACTTCATGATCGAATTCATCAAAAACAGTAGATATTGGAATAGTGATGGAGAAAAGTGAAATGAAGAAAAAGTGGATTAATTGTTACCATCGCAAATTTGATAAAGGCGCTATTTTAATTGCAGAAAATCTATAATTATCGTTGAAAAACTCTTCACCTAGTGGACAAAACCCTTTTTGGTTCTTTGCTTGAGGAGATATGTTTCCAGAATCCAGAATAATTCATTATCAGGAATTCTTCCTTCCCTAATATTCAAAACCCCCTAACATCCCATCTTTTGAAGATAAAATATACAGTGAAGTACGCCTTCTATTGTCGCTTAATAAAGTTTTCTAGAATTTGGGCTAGGAATCGCACGGTAAAAGGTAAGACTTCGTTAATACTTGGCTCGCACAAGTTTCGACTACTGAGGGCTGTCGTCTGAAGGGGGACGACAGCTGGTTAACGGAAATAACAACAACAACAAACAATTTCCATGAAAAATGTCGCTGTCTCTTCGTTCGAAAACAGATATGGGAGACGACGGAATGTAAGTGCACTTTATTCCAAACTAACTATAGCAGCAAGAGAGGCCAATACAGAGAGTAGACAGAGTATAGGATTTACACTGAGCAGACGTCTCTAACAAGAAGGTCCTAATCTACCCATTTTGCTATCTCTTGTTCTACACATATCTACAATACTTCTCCTAATCTTCAGGAAAGTCAGCATGTCCGTTCACTCTTAGTCAATTAGTTCTTCTTGTTGGAGTTTTTCGAATCCGAAGATTTCGAATCCTAACCTCCCGTAGGCCTCGCACTCGCCACTTGCAGCAAGTGGGGCTGTGATATATGACTATCAGTGATTTGTGACTGCCTAATTTGCAATGCCCTTTCAGTCCTCTATAATGACATGTAGTGTTTGACGATTTATGACTACACGCCATGCCGTCCTTGCTGGAGCCTGTCACTAAGTTTTTAGACTGACTGTAGCCGGTACTATCCCTCCTAAGTTTGTTCAGTTTTTCTTCCACCCAATTATTGAGGGCTGAATATATTTGGCTTCTTGTGATGCATAGTACAGGCTTCGACCCACAGAACGGCGCACCCTTCTGTGACTCAGGACCCCTACCAGCTAAATTTCCTTCGGTTGAGCTAGTTTCTCAAGAGCATCTCCGCATTCTTGTAGATCTGCTGAGCATGGTTCTGAGCGCTGTCTAACTATCTGAACACATATATACTCTCTGCTCGGCTTTCCAAAACCTAGTCCTGGCACACCTCTTCCTTCCAGGTAGATGTCTGCACCTGAAGCCTGTTTGTCAGTCAGACGCAAACCATCCGTATAAAATATTAGGCTTTGTGGGAACCTATTACCGTCCCTTCGTTCACCCAGACTCCCAAATGTACTGCCATTGCCTCCTTCTTCATCCAGACAGGAAGCGGCGGTAGCCCGTTATCACCAAACAGTCCAACTTCTGATCTTCACCAAGCTTTCGGCCTATTGTGTTGCATAATCTCTCGATTGGTTCCCCAATCACATTCTACAATGCCCCTCAGTTGCCATATGATTCTGAATAAGCCTATCTACATGCGGCATCCATGAAAATTTGAAGTCCAAGACCACCCCCAGGTATTTGATCCGTTGGATCAATTTCAGCTCTTGGTCGAACATGATGGGTGACCTGAATCCATCTTTTTTCCTTCATTTGGTGAACAGAATCATCATTATTTTTGTCGGATTTACTGAGTGTCCTGCTTCACCGCACCATCTTTCAATTATTCTGCATGCGGCTTGCATACTGTCGCAGACGACTACAATGAATCGTCCGCTGACTAGGACTACCCCATCGTCCGCATACGCTTGTACCTCGAAACCTTACCACCATAGATAAGGAGAACGGCAGATTTCCTAAGGGCAGCCCCCCCTTCCCCAACTCAGCTTTCAGTCTGATGTACCCCTGTGATACCCCAACTCTTCTTTTCGTTAGCGATGATACAATCCAGCTGACCATCGAGTGAGGCGTTCCTCTGGTCTTTGTCCTGCAAAAAGCGATTTCAACATCAAAGAACACCTCTAACGTTAGGTACCTTTTTGAACCTCAATGTCCTTCGCATCACAATGTGGGAGGATCGATTCCATCGACCTTTCCTTCCTGTATGTATGTTGATTTTTGTGAAAGGAACTGACCCTTATGAGCACCTATAAGAGAAATCTACGTCTCTAACAAAGATGTGATTACTCAGAAGTGGTTAAAATAGCTCGACTCGACTCAAGACGAAACTCGCTGACTAAACTAGTGTCAGTGACAATAGACCTTATCAATAGATGTACTACTCAAATATTTCAAACTTCACAAGCATAAAGGACGAATCCAAATGATTTGATCCTGCGAAAAGAGTTCTTTCTTAGCTACCTGAACTTTCCAGACAGGAATCAGCTCCTCCATATTCAGGCCCAGAACCATATGACCTGTAGTCACTAAACAAATGGGCTCATGAAGAGCAACAATTATCCAGGATTAGAATGAAGGATCATTACTATGCGACCTCCTGAATAAAGCTTGCAGGAAAAAACTTTTTAGAGAATACAAACTGTTTAAAGATAACCCACATCGTAGACTCTGTGGAGAGTTATCAGAATCAGAGTGTTACATAGAGTGCGAATTCTAGGTTATGATACGCAAAATATATAACATAATTAAGATCATAATCCAACTGACCTCAACTCGACTTGTGCTGACTTAAAAGTCGTATCATCGTAGGGAACATAGAGAGCCTTCTAGTTTATACAGTGCTAATAAGACCTGACAAGAAACCTCTTTGACGAAATAACCCAGGAAAAATATGACATTAAAAGTCTCCAACAAAATAAACTACCGCCCCTATGAATCCTGAATTTTATCTGTTAGATTCCTGGCAGAGATTTCGCAAAATTACTTAGCAGTGCTCTGTTGATCTCGCAGCCAAACTTATGTTCCAATTCAAATTAGAGATGGCGCTGTATTCATACTACAGTGTTCATCCTAGGAATTCCTTTCTTGAGCCATACTACTTTTTCGATTTAATTGGCCTATCACCTCTGATTGGCAATAACCATGAAAATGGTGATAAGGTGTTCCCACGTTTGCAATCAAAACACAAAACATCAGGTTTATAGATTGTACAAAATACACGGGAATGATTCAAAAACTCTATTTTAAATATCATGACCAGTTTCGCTAACAGTAGTTTTTTTTTCAAGTGATGATTTATAGATGCCAGGAGTTTAACATATATAATTTAACGGTCGTATGGGGCAGTAGTTGTTTTCTGTTCGAGAATTGCCAATGGAAATTTTCCAACTGTATAGTTTTACACAGATGTCCGGCTTGTTTATAATCCATTTGTCATCACGCCTGTTATGATAGAAAAAATCGGCATTTGGAATATTCTAAACGTTCATCGACCTTACTGGACCAACTCCAATTGATAAATTTGCCCCAATTTTGTCTTGTTCGAGAACTCTCCTTAATTTGACTAGATGAAATGAAATGAAACGTCAAAGCTATAGAACCATTATACCGGGTGATTCAAAAAATCTATTATTCTTCACAGTCAGTATCGATAAAGGTTATTTCAAAAAAGCATTTCTCAGCAATATACAGTGTCCACCATATAGTAGGTATCAACTGGGAAAAAAGTTTAATATTAGAGTGTTGTACATTTTTTTGGGGTGATTGAATGTGCATGTCCGAAAATCTCAAAATCGATTCTGACACATGTCACGTGATCCCTGGTATGGCGGCAGATCGAAAAAAATTACTATGAAGATGCAAGAAGATATCAAAAAAAGTTATTTGAAAAAGTTGCTTGATATTTGATTCTATACTTCACACTGTGTCCATTCAGTGCCTGATCGTTAGATATTTCGAAAGCCATAACCACCAGAGATGAACTATAGGGAACAAATTCACTCAGTTACTGAAGTGGTCCATTTCAAAAATATTTTCAACATCAATTTGTGTTTTGAAAAAGCCGACGACTGAGAGACAAGTTTTTGGAAAAAGAACACCTTGTATTTTCTATTCGAAATTCATTCCGCCAAGTTTTACCATTAGATCGCAGTTAAAAAATTTAAATCAGCTGCGGCGTTGCCAAGTAATAATTAATAAACCTATTTTTACCACTATTGAAGAGTCAATTGTGCGGTATATTAATTTATTCAAATATTTCAAATATTTTTGGCATACAGTAGTAGCAAGGTTTTACGTTCACCAATCTAGTAATTTTACGATATTTATGTTTCTATACAGGGTGCCCAAATTTGGATGTTGAATATTGTAAAATACAGACGAAAATCATTGGAAATTTTCAGATGAAACACCTTGTACGTTAACGCGTTTTTGAAATGGGCCACTTTAGTAACTGAAGATGTTTGTTCCTTGAAGTTTTTCTCTAGTGATTATGTCTTTCGACATATCGAAGAAATACGCACTGTATAAGTATTGAATCAAATTCCAAGCAACTTTTTCAAATGACTTCTTTCGATATCTTGTCATTTTAGCCATTTTTTGCATATTCATAGTATTTTTTTCGATTTGTCGCCATACATTTTGTTGTCTTAATTGATAACAAGTATTTTCCTGCTAACTACAGGAGAGAAAAATTTGAAATCTCAGCAGCTTTTCAAAAGTCTACGCACTTAGTCTAGTAAATTATGGAAATGTTTCAGCGAACACACGATTCTCTTAATAATTATCTTGTTGCATCACTTGAATCGCCATAGATAATAATCAGATTAAGGAATTCGTCATTAGAATAGACAATTTGTTCGAACAGAAAACTAGGAATTGCACGTTAGTACCAAATTTTGATATATTTGATAGATATTGATTTTTTCAGTTTTCCTGGGCTCGGTATCGCGTATTTACACGAATGTATTTTTTCCAGTGGTATCTAAAAATAATAGAATATGGTTTGTTTTTCAGTTATCATTTCTGGGGTGGTGGTTAATTTTTTCAATTGGTTTTCACACCAGCTGATATAGCCAATCACTACCAAAAATCAGTGTGACATACCAGAGCGCTATATGACTAATATTAATAACTTCACAAAATGAAAATTGATTAAAAATTTTCGATTTTTTGCTTATTTCCTATACAATAGGGTGTTAGAAAAAGTCGAACAGAAAATTATTCAACAGTCCCATACGACTGTCGAATCACTTCAGCCCTAACAACTACCAAATGATAATCGAAAACAGGTGTGTCTACTGCATACTAGTTTTACGGTTCAACCCGATCTTCAGTACAGCCTAAGACTCAACATGCAAACGATTTCCATTTTGGTTTTATTATTTGGTAGTTCCGGGAAGTATTGGGAAGTTTATACTTGTAGAAAAAACTTTGCCAGGCGTTGGGCTAAAGTGATTCGGCAGTCGTATGCGGCGGTTGAATTATTTTCTGTTCGACGTTTTCCGACACCCTATTGTATCGGGAATAAGCGAAAGACTCGATTGTTTTTGATCAATTTTCATTGTGTATATTTATTGACTTTCGTCAAATACACACAGCTCCACATGAAGAATATTTGAATATTTTTCTTGACGAGATGATATTAATAATAATATAATAATAGTTTGATCCCTATTTGCTCAAGCTGATAAACATGCTTTTGAGTTCGAATTTTCATGAGGGAGAAGTAAGTATTGAAGTATTTACTACGAACAGATAAATGCCAGCTTTTTTGTGAATTTATGGAAAAATTACAGTGGCATTCCAATGTCGATAATTCTATTGTCCACAATTCAACTCCATGATTATATCCATGACTATATATTTTGTGGTCGGAAATATTTTGAAACGGAATTAACAGAGAGGATTCCTTGGAACAAAAATTTTGACAGCTATTTGATAGGTAAAGTTCAGGGAAGAGAATAAATGTGATCTCAAAAAGTGTTGACTAATGAAATGGATTGATTTCTTGTAACTCTGGGATAATTTTGTCAAAGCTCTTTAGGTGGAATGAAAAGGATTTAATTGAAATCATATTTTATAAACTAATTTTATGTAATGTATGTGTCAACTCTACTTTTGGTAAACGTTTATGTAATCAATCCCCAAAATTGAAGATATTGGTGTTTACATACCCACAGTTATTATTATTACTCCATCAGAAACATTTGTCCAGCTCATTTTTCCGAAGTTTAGACTTTTTCACTCACTATATATTTCGATAATTCGAATATTTGAACAGATGACATTCAAACGTACTGGATTGGATGGTTTTCTCAGAAGTAATGATAGGTGAAGATATTCAAAAAGTGTTTTCCCAACTCCATCACTATCACCCCATCTATTAATTGAAAATAATAATAATTGGAATACAAACTCACCTTAATTTTTGTCGATCCTCGTAGATATCCAAGAAATTCGGAAAACTCACATGTATCACAAGGCGAGAACTTTGAATAGTTGTGAATCGTACAACCCTTAGCGAGGAAATGACAATATTTGCTACATGGTAAATCACCCTTTTGAAGCTCCGCCTTAAACAGTGAATAGGGGTTGTGTTTACACTTCAACCCTCAGTTTTATCCAATCGAAGAGTAGGGAATCGCATTGACAGTGGAGATATGCTTCCAACCCTTGGTAATTGACCAATGGAACTATGGATATATGTGCGTTCTTTTCTTGGAATGTTAAACATAAATACTGTTTTTTAAGTTTTTATTTTTCACATCTGACCTTTTTAACGAGAACAATGTTGATTGTATCAGGTGGTTCTCATTTAACGGACGTATTGGAATTCTTGATTCTGACGAGGCAAGACAAGAACGGAGATGTCTTTTAGATTGAGATCCTTCCCTAGCAAAATGTTATAAGAAAACTGGCGGTTGCAGACTAAAATTATTTGAAGAGATTAGTTTTGAATTCTGGGCTAGGAAGTATCTACTGTCCAACACTGATATAAGGTCGGTTGCAAGAAGACAATGAAAATGTGTGGTTACTGTTATGGGTAATAATTACCTCAATGTAACCTAGTATTCTCTTGAGCTATCGATATTGCGTTATGAGCGGTATAGAGATATACAGGGTGAGTCAACAAGATTCCCGTGGTCCATTGCTCCGTTACATTCGTTACAGGACGAGCACATTCAAACTTATGTTGAAATACTTATCCGGTTTCCTCAAATCTTATTTTGAGGGCATGAAATACCAGTAAGCAGTTACCATCACTTTCCACAAAAGCATCAACCATTTTGAACCATATCCTGTACAAAAATTCATAATGACACATTTATCAACACAACTAGATTGTAGTTTGACATTTACCTCTATCTAAAAATGCCGAAAGTAATTTTTTCAGCGGTAGTCATGGATAACTAAACTAGAAAAAATAGTATCTTATGAAAATTTCTGCTAGTTATTCCTAATATTCCAAAAATGCTCCTGAAAAAGCATACAATAATTGAAACAGCATTCAGTATCAGTATTTTCTTTGAAAAATGTATAGGTAAAACATATGCAGAGTTTTTTGTTGATTTGCTATTGAACAATTCCATTGAACCACAATATCTCGGAAAGGGGTTGTTTTAGGTACATGAAATCGGGAATAAAGAGTGTAGTCATTGAAAAGGAGTTGATATAAATGAAAATATACAAGGTGTTCCAATTGAAAAAATCAAAATATCGATATTTGAAAATGGTCAAGTTTGTGTTGTTGTACCGAACATCCTGTATAATTTATACAAAATTCATCGTGTTCGCGAAAAACATTATCATATCGACTAACGATTCCCAAATTATCTTTAGTAAATATCTCGAAATGTGGAAAAGATGATTTTTCAAAAAGAAGTGTACAAAACAGATTTTTTTCAATAACTGGGCAACGCCGAAACGGTATTCAGAATTGAAAAAATTGTTGACCAGCTCATGGAAGAGCGGATCGGAATATATGAAAACATACTGGGTGTTTCACTTGGAAAAGGTCAACTTTGGTTAGCCACGCTTCAATGATCCACTCTGTATGAATGAGAATAATTTTGGAATATAGTCTCAAATGGCCCGTTTAGCAAAATGATATAAGAAATCGAAAACGTGATTTGCAACGGAGCAATTGATAACGGGAATCTTGTTAACTCACCCTGTATTTTCGGGTCAAGGTCATGAGAATTTTCTATCTCAACATCAAGTTGGAAATCAACTGAATAATCCTTCTTGAAGTCCATTAGCCTCTTAGAGAAGTTAAATTGAAAATCGAAAACAAAGAAACGTATATCATGATAATAATTATTCTTGTGAATTTCAACCAATCAGAACGTTGTTAGAGTTGAGTTACCTGTTACCTAGTATAACTACCTAATTCCGATAATACAGTTGAACTCCGCATCAAATAGGATTTTTTTTATGACCCATTTATAACAGATTAAGAATAGGTAGGTATATGAATCTTTTTTTGCTTTGAAAGTAATACAAAATGACGCTCACGATTTTTTCAAATTTTCAAATATTACACAATGTTAGGTTAGTTCTCAATATTTCGAAAAATATTTTATGAAAAAGTTGTTCATTTACTACCCACCTACAACTTTCAACCAGTTTGAACAACTTTGATTTTTTTTCGCGTTTTCTTAACCTTACGATTTTTTGGGTGAAACAAACTGAATAAAATCCTAAACAAAAACTGTCGGCATAAACCGATTCCTGTTTTACCCCGGTAGTGTTTGCTCTTAAGGGGTCACAACTTTATTCTCCGGATCCCAACTGCACTATCGGGATCCCGGCTTTAGTTTCGGAATCCCAACTTCAATCTCAGGATCTCGACTTTAATCTCTTCACTCCAACTTTAATCTCCTAGTCCCGACTTTAATCTCTGAATCCCGACTTTTCTCTCGGGATCCCCCGATTTTGATCTCGAGATCTCGACTTTGATCTTTTTATTCTGACTCTGATTTTAATACCAACTTTTTTTCTCGGGATCCCAACTGCAATTTCGGGATTCCGACTTTAATGCTAGAAAAAAAAATATTTTGAACAAAATCTGTAGGCGTAAAACCGATTTCCGTTCTATCACGACTTTATTCTCGGGATCCCAACTGCAATCTCGGGATCCCGGCTTCAATCTCGGAATCTCGACTTCAATCCCTTTATTTCGAATTCAATCTCTGAATCTCGACTTCATTCTCGGGATCCCGACTTAATCTCGAGATCTCGACTTTAATCTTTTCATACCGAATTTGATCTCTTATCCTCTTATCCTCGGGATCCCGACTTCATTCTCGGGATTATCTACATAAATCAATTAAAAATAAGCAATGTTTTGTCTGTTTTTTTCAGAATCGAATAACACACTCATCTGGAGATTTTTTCTGTTTGAAAATTGGATAATTTTCACAAATATGCTAAAAAATTATGTCATACTTGATACCAACTGGCTCTAGTTTCTAGAGCCACATTTTCTACGAAGCAAAATTCGCTTTATTATTTTTTATCAAATTCATGTGAATTCAATTTCAAACAATTATTTTTTAACTTGTATTAGAAAATTCATCATCAATCAAGGCGCTTTCGAGCCAAAAAGTACGATATGGAAACAACAGAATTGAATGTCATGGAAATTAAAATAACGAAGTGTTTGACAGCTTCTCTAAATTTATGAAACAGTAATTTTCATCATATAGTAGATTCAAAAAGCTGACTTTCCACAAAATAATTGAAATTGGGCAGGACCTCGATAGCCTTTTGAATTGAATGTAATTCTACTTATTTGCGGTGAAAATACAAGTCATTGGCAATTTGCGAATATTTTTAGTGTACGACGTCCTGAAAAAAATATCCAAGTCTACTGTGAGCAGGATTATTTCATAAACTAATAGTTTAATGATGAAAATTAATTAAGTGAATAATTGCATAGATTTAGTAAAGCATGGTCAAACTGGACAAATATTTGTAACAAGACTGGTGCTAAAAGGGAAGCCGTGAGGGAAATTTTACAGCCTAAGTATTAATAAATTTATAGTTAAAACCAAAATTTATAAAAACAATGAAAGAGCGAGATTTTAACGTACGATTAGATTTCTCTTTTTTGTTTCAAGAAAATGCTAATTCTACTTTTTATGTACAGACAGGCATATTGACAAATTTTTTTCTGGAGTTATTTAGTAGTGGAATTGGGGGTTGGCTACTAGTACAGTGTTTTTTACATCCAGTTGAGGAGGGGTACTGACCCCTAGTACCCTCCCTTATCGACGCTGGCGTGAACAGATAAGGCGACTTTCAACTCAAATGGGGTAGTCAGTCCACAAAACTATAGGTGGTGGGAACAAAAAAACCCAGAGTATATGAAAAAATGCAAAGATGAATATTCCTTTAAGAAAAATGTGTGTCACAGAGATACTCTCAGTTTTCAAAAGATGAACTACGTCAAGTTTTAGATGAAATGTCTCTTACTATAAGACAAAACCTACGTTTTCAATGTTATGAGTTGAGAAATATATCTTGAATTTATTTCGAGTTATAAGGTATTTGAACGTAATTTGGAACGACCCTGACCATCCACGTCGTCAGGCCTTAACCCACTAGATATTTTTCTTAGGGGAAATTTGAAACAGAAAGTGTACAAGCGCAGACTATTTCGAGATCTCAACCATCTGGAGACAGAAATTCGAGATTATGTATCAATTAATTAAATATGTCTCAGTGTTGAACAAACGTTGTCATGGAAGTTTCCAGGCGAAATAAACGAGTTTTTCAAATAATATTTTTCGAAATATTGAGAAATAAACCTAACATTTTTTTATCAAAATAAATTTCAAATTTGACAGGTGTGAAATAGGGAAAAATCGTGAACATCATTTCTCATTATCTTCAAAGCAAAAGCTATTTATCAACTCTAAATTTGCATTAACTGAATAATAAAATAGAATCCCTTATGATGCGGACACTATGAAATCAAACGAGGTAATTCAACTAAACAACGTTCTGATTGGTTGAAAATTACCCAAAAAAAAATCATAATTATCGAATGTGGTGGCTGGATAGAAATCCGAAAAATAAACAACGTTTTCACACGATATTTTCCAAAATATTAAGAAATAACCTGCCATTTTGTAATCTTTTTGAAAAAATGTCGAATGGGACAGGTGTAGCCATTCGATAGGAGAAAAATCGAAATATAGAACTTGGTTTTTGAGGATATTTTCAAGAAACATTACAGTCAAAATTGTCAAGTAGTTATGTCGTGAATTATAATTATTTGATCTATCATCAGTTCTACTCAGGAATTTAAAGTAATAGCATGTAATTGAAATGCATTTCAATGCGATCTTCTCCCAGTCAGTCGCATGAAATAGATTTGGAAGTACTTAACAGAAAATGAATAATAATATAAATAATAATAATAATAAATGCCTTTATTTCCATCTGAATATCAACTCTTACAACAATTGATAATTAAAAGAGAGAGAAAAAAAAAGAAGGAAATCTCAAGGGGGAGTTCACTCTTAAGTGCTCTTCCATCACCATTTTCAGTGTTCATGTTCAACATACTGCGCTAGATTCAGATATTGTGTCTTCAACTTTTCTTGCAGGAATAAAAAAAAACATAGATTTCTATTAAAAAGAATGAAGTAATTTCAAATTGGAATGAGTGCAATTTTTTCTTAAGAGCCTCACTGAACAGTCAAATGTATTCCTCACCCCACGCAGCAAAGGTTTGTTTGCATATATTTATGAAGAATGTTAGTGAAGATATTAAACTCGTCAAAACTCAATTCAATGCTAATATAATGTATAGGGGACACCGCTAATCAGGTACAAATTTCGCGATAATAGAATCGGTTTTTTGCAAAAACCATTGATTTCATGAAAGAGATATTCTTTGTATGGGTTTGGTGGTCCCATAAGAATTCGGGAATCTCAAAATTTTTTAAATTCATCATGTCATTTAATTTTTTTTTATTATCATTACCAAAAGTCAGTGAGGTTCCCGAATTCAAACAAAAACGTTGAGTCATTTGCTAAAAAAAAAATTCAAACAAAAAATGTGGGCGTAAAACCGATTCCTGTTTTGCCAAGGTAGTGCTCTTAATAATGTGGGTCTGTCTCTGAAGTGTCGTTATGTCGATTTCCAACAAGTTTAGAGATTGCCTTCTGTTTTAGATTGCACAGTTTTCCAGATAATTGTTATATCCGATTATAAAAAATATTTTTTTTCAAAAAAAATTAAATAAAAAAAAAGAAATATACCGCTGACTGGTAAATTTGACAAGAAATTGGTCGATGAAAATTTCACTACGATAAGATAGTCTGGGTTGTCAGACTCTAACAGAACATCTTATAGTTATAGACATATCCATCTACTATTCGATTTTTTTCTGATTTAAGTGTATGACAACAATGAGGAAAGAAGTGAGTGTTCAATTCTTTGAACAGATGCGATTTGTTGAATGTTTTTACTTTTCACTTCTTTTGGATACTAATAGGTAAAACAATAAAACAAGATTCTTGAAAAAAAAACGTTTTACCATGTTCTTACCACAACTAAATAAGTTAGTTCCCTGTATAGAAATGTCACTCGAAGTTTTGTCCATTTTCGAAAATTGCGAAGAGAATAATAAAAGCTTAACAAGTTATCCGTTCCTCACATTGCTGTTTCAATTCAATCAATGTGTGCTGGAGAAAATATGAAAAAGCAATTATCACAAATAACAATGTTGAACGAAACGCAATGAATTTTTCCAAGCATGAAAATGTGGATAGCTGAAATCCCATTTTTAATAGAGTCTCTTGGCAAAATAACCAATAGCCAATATATTATTTGGTAGCATCCTAAATCGTTCGGAGTACGGCCGATGAACATGTTTTCAATCACTGTAAATACCATTACGTAAGCCAGAGTGTATTCATGTGCAATAATACCCTGGCGCTTCAATTATTGCTATTATTGTACTACCCAGAGACGCGAAGAAGATTATCCGGGATTTTAACATGTAATAGAAGGAACTTCCAAATGTATGTAACATCCATACCCTTTCAACCACTTCTCAAGTCTCGGGAGAGTTCCCGAAAAAACTTCTGTGAATATCCAGCTGGTCGATGGAGGTCATTAAAAACTGCAAGGAAACAAGTAAAATATTCGAGTGAGATGAAAAAGTCGTGGACCCGACAATCATTATTTTGTTGAAATGACAAAAGCACTGAAATCAAAACAATAACAAGCTTTCGATAAGTGCCTACATTATCTAGGATGATCATTATCGGGAAGCAAAAACGAAATAAGACATAATATAATTATTTCCTAAAAATTTGCGAAAATTGGTTAATACAGTACAAAATTGTGCATTTACTTACAAATGAAAATTGAAAATCCACGTATACCAAAAGCTTGACAGCGATTGGAGGTAACATCTGGACTGACTTGTTTTCGGTATGTCATTATGGCGTATGGTCGATGATATTCAATGCCTGAAACATTATTATTTATCAAATGCGATTGATGTTACCAGGTAACCACAAACATAGTGAGTATGGAATATTTGATAGAGGCCTATTGTATAAAAGACAGATTTTTATAAGAGTGATGTTCGTCAAGTCCTGAGCTCGGTGGTGATGAAAGGGTCTGATTTGCAAGGTTAAGGCAAACATTGGAATTCAGCCATCGAGGAGCCACTCCAGCAACGTTTGGTTCTGGACGGTTATTAGGAACTATAATGGGTCCACGACGCCGGAGTTCCTGAAGCGCAGTTCCGGGTCTCTGGGACTTCCTTCAGAGCCCTCCATCGTCCGCATCATCTACTAAATCAACATACTCCTGATAGCCACTTATGACTACCTGCACCTTCCTCTTCACAGGAGCGCTGTGAAACGTCTTTAGGATGTTTCGGGTCCCCGCCCTCGATCCGTAGCTGTTGTCTTTTCCCTGCAGAGAGGTGAGACATTAGCCATCTGGACGAGACCTCCCATTCTCATTGCCCCTCTTAGAGGCCTCTTTCTCGCACCCCGTGGCCACGCCTTGACAGCCTGGTTCGTCCAGACCCCGAAGTCCTCTCTGGGGTTCCCCATTGGGTCCCATGTACCTCACGAGAATCCTTACTTTCTGAATTTCCTGGGTTTGGGTCACCTCTTTTGTTGTCTGTGGTTTGGATCAAGTTTTCGATCTACATTGTCGGGTCTGGTAGTCCCTTTTGGGACTTTCTGGTCCGGCTTGCGGTATATTGAATTTGGTGGTCTTGGATGGTAAAACCTTTCGCTTTGCTCAACCTCCTTTCTTTCTCTTCCTGCGTTTTTCTTACCCTCCGCCTTTTTGATGCGCATTTTTCCTTTCCTTCCAGCGGGTCTCAGCTACGCAGGGCTATCCGTCTAGTGATTCCTCGATTATCGCCTGTCTTGTTGCTGGGGCCTGACTGGACGAGTACATCCTCTCTCCTTTTAGAACCAGTGCGCTCTTTCTCTACTTCTACTTCTTTCAGCACGTTTACCATTACATTTTCTTTTTTCTCTTCCATTTTTCTTTGTGTACAGTGTTTGTCAAGGGAGTAGTGAATTCCTTCAGTTCGCCTTCCTGCGAAAGGACTGGTAGGGTTGATTCTCAGTCATGTGCTATAGCGACCGTTGAAGATTTCCCGTTCATCAGTACATCGGGGACCTTTTCCAGGGGACACCTATCACTAAACTACAAGCCGAGATTTTTGGCGAGTGAAAAGGCAGCCATCATCCACAATGGCTGGGCAAGATCACGCCTCTACACTGGCTAGGCGTTATCAAGAAAATGTAGAATGTTTCCGTCTACGAGCTGGACATCTCCGAATTCCTAGCATCGACCTCTCTTGATACACTTGTCGATCCCGAATTCCATCTTGATGGCATGCGTGTACTCTTCCATCACCCCCAAAGATTGATGTAGATCCTTTCCTCCCGAGGCATGCAATTCGGTTGCAAGGGGTACCGCAATTATATCCACGGATTATCCAAAGGACAACGGGGGATACAAAAGTAAAGATTACTGGGTTCATTTGGACTTTAATTTGATCAGATCTGATGGTGAAGTGAGTCCTCCAGAAAGGCATGAGCTGTCCAATGCATCTCACTACTCAATTGGCAAGGCTTCTGAGGAAATGCATGATGCCCACATGCGATTTAGTATCAAAGGTCTTGCGGTCACGATCCAGGCCGTTCAAAGAATACGCCTATATTGCACGGAGACCTGCGTCATACATTTGTCGGTAAGCCGGTTCACCTAGTAGCCAGCGGTCCCCATCTCTTTGCTCACATGTCTGTTCATACACCCTGTTGACTGCAGATAATATTCGCATATACAATGCACGAGAACATCTGCTAAAACGCATTCAAATAAGTTATCGATTTTCGATTCTTTGGAGCTGACAAATCTCCGTTTTTCGGGATGCTCTTTGACCATCAATATTTTATGTTTATGTCATACGAAGACAGTGCTGATTCATGTCAAACAGCTCTCCTTGATTCAATGTGTGGTGAGCTCGTATTAATTTTGCAGCCACCACGTAGTCCATTGCTTTCAGACCAGAAAGACGATATTCCTCCCTTCCATTTGGGACTGAGTCTCAGAGGCGGTATACAGGACAGAGTCGATTTGGTAGATGTCAGCCTCTTCTGAAAGACCATGATTGATTGTGAAGCCACCTGCGCGTTCTGATGCCCTCTATTGGCGGTATGATAGAGGCCACTTGGTCAACTGATTCGAAGAGCTATGACATAACCGGGGACTCAGATGCGATATGACATCCTTTGGTTTTGGGCGAAAAGGCGGCACTGTATCCTCTTCGGGTAGGCTCACTGCTTTCCTAGACATGTGGAAGATTGTTCATTACCGTGATCGCCGTTTGTTCTTTCATCGTTATGGTCCCTACCACCTTGCCTTCGACCCCTTATCCGATGGGATTGATTGAGGTTTATGGAGAATTCAACCAAGTAAACCCATGGACGACACCGGAGGAAATTTTGCCTTTTCTCCCCTCCAAAAGCGCATGAGTTATCGATCTGATTTTGCATTCATTGGTTGGGTAAGTGGTATAGCAACTCACCAGAACCCCAGCTGTTGGTTGGCCTCCATACTGTTTATGAACTCTAAATTTGCACTTTAACGGTGACAAATAAATCCTGAATCACCAGATCCACGTTAATACTTCCCCATACAACAGAGAGGCCGTAAACTTTTAAGTTCGGAGTGTCTCCATAACATAATTTTATTGGATGGAGTTTGTAAAGTCATCAACGAACCTACTTTAACTTCCACTTGGTAAATCCTGGGCAACGGTATGTCTTTCCATGAAAGCTAACGAGAGTAAAGCGGACACCCAGGGGTGGTAGGAATCTACAGCCAATGGGGTAGCGACTACTATAGGGCACTTGCTCATCATACAAAGATGCGAAAAACACTCATAATCCCTGACACCTAATACACATATCAAAACGCTAGCTAGAGGATAATGCGAAAACTGAAAAATATGCCTACGGTGAAAGCCTTACATCGGGTGCTTCGGTACTGGTAGCCAGTAAAAGAAAATAGGAATAGCACACTCAGGCCGGTGAGTAGTACAGAGGCTCACCCTTGCCTAGTCAGTGTAGGAGCGTGGCTGCCTTTCCACTCACAGTATATTACTGCCAGGTGCGCCTGGAAAAGGCACCTGATGTACTGTCCGGTGGGCTTCCACCGCGGCCGCCATACAACATGACCGAGAACCAACCAGGCCTTTCGCAGGAAGGCAGATTCAAGGAGCTTGCTACGACACCTTGAATCGAAAACTTGGTCCAAACAAAATAGGAGGCCGAATCCAAGGAATTCAGAGAGCAGGGAAGGATTCTTGCAGTACAATTTGTTATTTTTTAGAAAAAATTTCAAATTTTACAGGTTTAATCGATCAATAGGAAAAAATCTTCAACGTCAATTTGCATTTTTTCCTAAATCCCAATCTGTTTATGAACCTAAATTTGCTATTTCTGAATAATCAAAGACTTTAACGGCGACACTGTATTTGCAGTTGAAAATATCCATCAATATCTTCACAAACTTTCAACAAATCATTGAAGTTTTCAAGGTATGAAAATATAATTGATATTCTTACAACAATTACCGAAGAAAAAACAATATCAATGATACAACCTTCCAGAAATGTATATATTAACAGTAGTGCTACTACCACATGCAGATACAGTATCAAATCAAATTATTTTCAAAGAGAGGAGGTGTTTGATACTTCATAATTTTCTATATCAGTCGAGCATCACAGATAGGCATTTTGGGTATGACCTGAGACAGCCGAATGACAGTTGTTGATTGGTAACAAAAGAAGTTTTGATTCACATATTAGAATTTTCAGTTTTCTACAAACCAAAAATTCAGCTACAGCCGCAATAAAATATTTCACTGTATCTATATTAATTATATTCAATGACTGAATGACATATTTTTGGGACGGTGAACATGGCCTACATGGGGTCAAATCTATTCCTGTTATTTACATATTTATTTACATATTTTCTAGTAGTCCACAACCCATGTTATATTTAATTGACAATATCTTTGCATTTAGGTCATCGATTTATTGTTTTCATTTGAAGCCAAGTATGTGTCTGATCTGCGATCATATGAATAGAACAGTAAATAACTGCAGATAATATTTTTCTCAAGATAAAGAACGATAAAGTAGTAATAATAAATATCATAATAATCTCGCATAAATACTCATAGAATGTACACAAAGGCATATCCTGTGCGTGTAGAGGTATGCACAATTGTCGGTTTTTTCTACATCTGTGTTGTTATTTCTATATTACCGTGATATTCTTTATATACCTAACTCCTTTTTTATTATCATAACTGACGATTTCCATGCATGTATTGTCTGAGGGAATGAAGTGTTTGTATTTGTATTAGTATTTTTTGCCGTGGCTCTTATTGATGTTTTTGATGGTGTATTCACTTTTCAGCTGTAGAAAACCCCGGAAAACCTACAGCACAACTCTGGATGGTCGGTGCACACTCTAAGCAAGCACCAGACGTCGGGATTGGCATCTAGGATACTCACATTTACATTGAAAAAAAAAAGTTCATGATATCAGATTCCGTCAGATCGAATGGTTTGCTGCTTTGGAGCTGTTTCTGCTACACCAGGACTCATCAAATGATGTTCTTTTTGACGTGTTTGAAATATATCTTTGCATCCCTAGCATTATGATATTAGAAGTTGTGTCGGCGCATTCTATTGGATATTCAAAAAAAGAAACACAATCTTTTCCAAATGCTGCGAGACCATCCCAGTCGGCTGAATTGTTGTGCCATATGAGACATGGCATCATTGCTCGAAGGTTTAGAAAAAGAGCAGAGAGTGAAGATGTGTTTGTTGTAGGAGTTCCCAAGTTCTATACTGTTTGGATCAGGATTGTTGATGACAAATAGATCAATTGTATTGGCAAACTGGTTGTGGATGACAGGAATGCGTGTGGAAAACTCGACTAGCTGTTCTAGACCATGCATGAAAGCGAAGACCTCAGCTTGACGACATGACTCCTCTTCAATAGAAGGGATATTGTTGTTTTGGTTCTGACTAGGCTGGGGTAGATTTTTAGATTGTTGTATACAAATTGAACAGAAAGGAATCAAGTCAAATCATAATAATAGTCGTCCTCTACCCATACAAGCTATGACTTTGGGTAAACTCTTAGAATGTTTATGAGGCAATATTATTATTATTATAAGACCCCATGGCTCTGTTGCCCAATTTTAACATTGGAGGTGTTTTTTGGTGAATTTGTTTGGCCATGACGATCAATGAAACCACAGAAGTGCACTGTAAAATTTTAAAATTTTTGCCATATCAGTGAAATTTTCACTCACTTACTCAAATTTCACTTATTTTCACTCCTTAGAGCATGAATAATTTCCGGGAATTTTCTCAAAGTGCAAATTTTCTTAAAAAATTTGCAACTGAGGAAAATTTCCGGAATATTAATTCATGCTGGCGGGAGATTCGGTAAGAAAATTTTATACCAAAACTTTTTTTAAATAGAAATTAAATTGGTGACATACTTAGGTGACATATTATTTATTATATGGATCCATGTAACGGACATCATAGTAGGCTGTTGTCTCACAACAGCGAATTGCGGATTTGATATCAAATATTTTAATTTCCCTATGCTCTAGTGAAATATGGTTGAAATAGTTAAATAGAGAAGCAAATATTCTACCAAAATCACATAATTTTATAGTACTAGAGGAAAGGGAAAAAAAAGTTAAGGTCTACTTCTATCGGACGCTAATGAATTACATCGGCGGCACCTTCATTTATTAATCTCGGATTTGTTGTCAAATATTGTAATTTCCCTATGCTCTATTAAAATGTGGTTTAAATAATTAAATAACAGATAATAACATGTACCTCTAATTAAGTTATAAATATCTATCAAAAACATTTTACGCCACTGTGTTTATGACAGCTGTCAAGCCAGAGGAAAATTTTCACTTATTAATTTCTCTCTACGCAGGAAAATTTCCGAAGAAATTAGGTTAATGTCATAGCAATATGTCAAAATGCAGGCATCTGATTGGCTAAAATTAACTGGTATGAAACTTTCAACCAAATTTGATTATGAAGAGAAAGATATCGTTTAATGCCTTCTCAAACAGATGACCCTGTATATGTTCTGAGTGAAATTGACTCTAACCCTTCCACGTATTATACCACATAACGTTTGGATTATTGCTTTTGTTTCTTGCATAAATTGAAACGCTTGCAAATTCTATTCGGAATCATACAATTTACCGATTGTACTCGCTACATCCGAAGTTGAATTTGTATTTTTCTCTGAACGAATGAATTGCTGGCAAAACAGATTTTGCCGAATTCTTTTCCGAATAAATATTTTTTCACGTATACTTGAATGTTACACTTTCTTTTCATTCAATAGGTATAGGAGACTCTATTACAGGTTCTTTCTGAAAGAAATCAGTTAAATCCATTTATTCCTCTCAAAGAAATGTCAGTGAAAGGAGGTTTATATACGTACGTGGAAAAGCTCATTTTTCTGAGAAGTGTTCAAGAAAATTCCAATTAATTACACACCTAATCCTGAAAAAGTTTCATTGACATTTCCAGTGGAAAGGGTGTCGTTAAATTTTTCTTTATGTACGATTCAGTTGCAAAGACTGAAAGTATATTGCATTCGGGTGCTACGAAATATAATCGGCATTGGTTATGAGCTGAGGTGTTGGAAATTACTAGTGGCACATGTCACATTGGAGAATTCAAAAATGAATATTGAGGATACTCTCACTTTTTCATTCATTCAAGACTAAACATTTGGTTCCAAAACTGTATTTCAGTTTCTGTCAACTGTTAGTACAATATGAGATGACTGTATCATGCGCAAAATTGTTGATATGATATCTGGCTGAAGTATATTTTATACACAGTGCTCGCCAAAATTATCAATATGGAAAAAGGGTTTTTCATCTACCACAAAACTGTTATAGGGATTTTGTTTCTGCTTGTCAAATAATTGAGAACTACATTTGGAAACGTATCAGGTGGAATCTCTGAGTCAATTTGAAAAAAACTGCTTGGAAATGATGTTATTGGACAATATAATGAATTAAAATTTTTCCGATGTGTTCATAAAAGGGAATACTGAAGAGCACGATGTTTATCTGGAAACTGTTGTTCTCTTTTGCATTCATTTCCCTTTTCGTGTAATAAATAACTACATTGTTATTATTTTTTATGGAAATAAATCATTATTATATTATTATTACTTGGTGAAATAAATATTGTTAATTTTGGCCATTATTAAAACATATGAAAAGAAAATAGGTAATGTACAGAGGTTTCCAAGGCACGCAGATATCTAAACATTTGAAAAATCAGGAATTCTCAACACATCTTTTTCAAATGACGTAGTTTTCTCCTGAACAATAAAAAATAATGCACTGATGTTTGTTCATTTCGTCATATCTGATTGACTCAATCGAAACCTCCATTATAATGGACAAATTAAAGAATAATCCTTAGGGGTGAAAACACTTTTTGATTTTGAAAAATTATTTGGATCATATTTCAATATACAAAGTTTACTTTTGAATAATTAGAGTAAGCAGAGATATTTTCAAATACAATATTTCATAATTTTCGAAAGTAGCTTAATTTTTGTGCAAATAAAAATTATTTTAGTGCCTAAGACACGTCATTCTCAATTATTCGACAGGTATAGGTGTATGCACCTTAAACAATAGTGAACTGTTGCATATGGATCCAACTATTAGGCGGGCACGGTATATGGCAAATAATGAGAGCCCTCATACTGTCCTCTGTGGGACTCCAAAGGTTATGTCGTAAATAAAACGTTACGAGTAATAATATTGACGTTGCTTACTTTCTGACTTATCACTTATTCCTTCATCATTAATTCAAGACTATATACTTTGCAAAACTGTATTTGAGTTTCTGTTCACTGTTAGTTCGATAGAAGATGACTGTATCATCCGTGAAATTGTTAATATGTGTTAAAAGTTGTGTACATCTACCAAAAAACTGTTATGGAGATTTTGTTTCTGCTTGTCAAATAATTAGGAATTATATTTGGTAAAGTATCAGATGAAATCTCTGCGCCAATTAAAAAAAAATGTTTGGAAATGAAGTTATTGGTCAATATAATGAATTTGAATGCGTATAAACATTTTTCCGCTCTGTGATTCCGTTTCAATTTTTCCATAATTTCTCTTGTATTTTATAAGTACGGAAATGTCATTATTTTAAAAATCAATAAAATTATTTAACAAATTAATATTAATTATTGAAATTACCTATTGAATTAGCCTTTCCGTGAATCCCTTTCTTTCTCTGCATAGGTTTTCCGGGTTTTCCTGCAGCTGAAAAGTGAATACACCACCAGAATAATCAGTAAGTCATCCCGGAGTGCCACGGCAAATAATAATAATAGCCGTCCTCTACTCGCATAAGCTATGCTTCAGGGTATACTTTATGAGTGATTTTGAGGTACAGTTATTATTATTATACACAATACTGTTCTTTTTTTTTGTCCAACGGCTAGAGGTTTCACAGCACTCTTTATTTTCGAACTATCCAAAACTTATAAAAGGGAATATTGCTTGGAAATTAAGTTATTGGGTAATATAATGAATTTAAATAGCGTACAAAAAATTTTTCCGCCCTGTTATTCTGTTTTTATTCTTCTATAATTTCTTTTGTACTGAATAAGTATGGAGATGTTATTGTTTTAGAACTCAAAATAATTATTCAACAAATTAATATTATTAAATGAAATCACAAGTTGAATCAGCTTTTTAGTGTACAACAGCTAGAGGTGTAGTTTCACAGCACTCTTTATTATCAACCTCATCGAACATAAAAAATAATTTTTAACGTTAAAAAATTAAAAAATTATTTGGTTTATATTTCAATATCCAAAATTTTACGTTTAAAATTGGTATTTTCAGGTAAGATATTCAAAATTTTCTTAGTACCAAGTATAGACTGATCCATATGGATCCACGGGCACGGTATATAGCGAACAACAAGGGCCCTAATATTGTCCTCTGTGGGATTTTCAGATTCATTCTTGTTTTGATCCATGCTGCCTGTTTGATATGCAACTTCTCATGTATATGAAAACTTTAACTTGTCCTCATTATTTTTAGACTGTGAGTTCTTTTATCCCTCTTTCTTTCGACATCAACACTTTCAGGTAATTTTACTTTTTATAAAAGGCAGCAAGGTATAAATAAAATGAAAAGTGGGATGAGATGTATCTTCCCTAAGCAGCATGTTGCGGAATCGACAAACACCGGAATGGCTCTCTAGAGAGCTCATATAATAAAACGGAAACTCCAGGGTATTCAGGCTGAGCTCGAGAAACAACCTACACTCAGCCGAAAAAAGAATCAGATTATTCGAAATGTAAGGGACGGATCATCAATTCAAACGATATCCTTTTGTTGTAGATATAATATTCGTGATTTGTAATCGAAGAGACTGGGAAAAGAAACCCACAACAAAATATCTCTTCTCCGAAATGAATAACAATCGTCATTTTATCTGTCGAAAGAATACCTATCACGAGATTCCGAAACAGGCAATTTTTTTTACAAAAAAAGTAAAAAAGTGCGATCCATTATATGATGAGTCAAAACCCGTGAGGAAATTAGTGATAGGAAAATTTATTATTGATAAGGTTACGATAGAAGAACTGAAGAAGGTATTGTAAAAAATACCAAAATAGATGGATTAATGAAATAAAGAAAAAAGACAAATTCTACATGATCATTTTATGATTAGTATCACAATAAGAGATGATGTGATTATTATCAAAAATCTGGTCGTATATTGTCTTCACGCCATTTAGTTCCATTCCATGTAATTTGTACCTAACATATCTACGTATTAGTGACCAAGTGACCAGAAATAGTCAATCAGACAAACATTTAACTGACTATTTCACTCATCTTGAAATTCTCACATGATCCCGTTAAACAGCTCCAGTAAGACGATTAAATTTCACTTGTAAATTTGGTGAATTAATTTTTGAAAATTGCTGAATTGTAGATGGTGTTGCCTTTGTAACCTGTGCAGTGTTTTTTGTTTTTTTTTCTCTCATTATTCAAGTGCCTCTTGGTCAATAGTGTGGGCATACTTGTTTCCTGTAGTGTGTTGCACTCCTACCAGCTCGATAAAGTAGTCACCATGACTCGGGGCGGTAGATTACAGAGTACCGAGGAATCTAATACTGAAGCACTCATCAATAAGATATGTGCCAATTTTATTAAACAACTGGAAGGAAATATCGAAAAGAAGTTTGATTTGATTCAAGAGAGCCTCACTGAAGTCAAAGATTCGCTTAAATTTTCTAATGAAATGGCCTCCAGAAACGAAAAGAGGATTGATGGGCTCTCTTTTAAAACTGACCAACTGGAGCAGTTCACTAAAAAAAACTCTCTGCGCATATATGGGTTGAAGGAATCCGGAGAGAAGGATGATGCTATTACTGTGATCGATTTCCTAATGAATACTCTCAAAATTTCTTGCACAAAAGCTGATATTGATATGGCTTTCAGAGTAGGTCAGGAAAACTCAAATAAACCTAGGCCGGTGCTGGTTAATCTGACCACCAATATCGTGAAAAATACTATTATGGCGTCTAAGAACAGCTTGAAAGGTACAGAATTTTCCATTTTCGAGGATTTAACCAAGGGGAGATATGATCTTCTGCGCAAGGCCAAGGAAAAATATGGTTTCCGCAATGCATGGTCAACTTCTGGAAAAATTTTCATCTCACGTGAAAACTTGAAGCAAGTGATTGACTGCGAAGCTGATTTGTGAATGTATTTGGTTAACACTTTATCATAGTGGTAGAACTATAATTTCTTATTGGAATGGATCCTTATCTCCATTCCCGTTAACTTTTTTTACTAGTTTTTTTTCACTGCCCTTAACTCTGTGCTATTTACTATCTTGTTCAGTTGTCGTAGAGAAACAACCAATGCATAAATAAAAATTGTTTTGTCATTTCTTTCTTTCAAGCGATTCATGTTGTTCCATTGTTCTTTGATTAATTATAATTTTCTTAATTCATAAATATGTTCCACCGCTACGTTTCAAAAATCTTTCTCATATGTTGCAGTAAAAATATTTAACTCTGTTCCTGAATTCATAAAAAACAAAAATACACTTTTTTCCTTCCGGGAACATATGAAATCCCACCTGCTCTCCTTGAGAAATAATAATTAGTCGTGTTGTTGGAGTATTTTGTTTATGGTGTTATTTCCACATTTATGCTTAGAAATTTTTGAATTGTAATTTCTATTTTAGTTTGAAAAACAAATTTGTAATTTTTTGTTGTAGCTATAATTATCTTTTGTATCTATTATGAGGTCTCTCAGCTGGTTGGTATTTTGGGGGGGTTATGTGGAAGAACAACTATGTTGAATATCGCCTCCCAAGAGTAATCGTCTTTTGTTAAATATTGTATATGTAAAGAAAAAATAAAGACCCATTATTATTATTATTATTATTATTATTATTATCTGATCAATCGCAAACCAAAGACAACTCGTGTTATCGCGATAACACCAGCTGTCTTTCAATTCTGATTGGAGGATCAGCTTCGGTATTTTCAACGACGTAACCATGGCAACACAAAGTTTGGCAGTTCTATCAATATTAATTGTACCTGATTGTGTCAAACAGAGTCGCTTCGGTGCAAATTCAAATGAAATTATCTAACGAAACATTATAATATTGACAATTTTAATAATTTGTTTATGACTGTTATACATTGTTCGTATTTATATTAATGAAGAAACTTTATTCGTGAAATAGTCTAATAAAATTTAACTCGTGATTGAATTTATCTCATAAGTCTCTTTTATTTCTGAACTCAATTGAATTGTTTTGAGAAAACACTACTCGTACTGCGGACTCGTGGTGTTTTCACGAAGCAATTCAGTTTCGTTCAGAAATAAATCGACAGACTTATCGCGAAAATTCAATCACTCGTGGTATTACTCCTGATAAGTGCTCCGGTAAATTATCACTATTGAACAATCGAGTCACCATGGTTATGATTCAGTTTGACGTTTACTCAATTAAATTTTCAAAATGTCAGTCCCTTCAAGTAGATATGAAAATATCCAAAATGAGTCGATCGATATAATTATAAGTGACAATTCTATGAAAAAATTTTCTTACTGAATATCCCTCGGCTATTGATAAATTCTCAAACTTTGTCTTAACTTTTCTCAAGCGAGTTGCTTTTAGGTAACTAAGCAACTCGCTTTCGAAAGTATACGACAAATTATTTCGACATTATCAATAGCCTTGGGATATTATAAGTGACAAAAGCACTATTAGTAGATGAAATGGTGTCGTTCGTAAAAAGGAGGAATTTCATCGGTTACTTACCACACAAGTCATTCAAATAGATGACAGATAAGGAAGGGCCCAAAACTGACCCTTGTGGAACATCATGCTTGATACTCTAGAGAGTAATTTCCTAATTCCTAATTCCTAATTTCCTAAACATGTTATAGTTGTATAAAACTTTCCATCAGAATTTCCCGTAAGAAGCTCTCATCGGCGTAGAATGGTTTTTCTGATCAAGTTCTTGAACCAAGCCTGTTAAACATTACTTGTATTGTTATTTGCGATTTTCTGAATACATATTGGTTGCTAAAGAAATAATTATTTTCAAAGTAGGCCTTTTTAAAGAGGGGTAACGTGTTAGGAAAATTGAAAACGTCTAGAAAGATATACCAGTGCATTTATTAGTTCAGTAAAAGGTTGTATTGCATAACATTATGGTTTTGTGGAAAATTTTAATTTCTTGACGTGATTCTTTCAAGATTTTATCATTCCACAGTCTGAAAATAGAATAAATGTAAAGTCAAAGTACAAGTGTATAAGGTTTTGAATCGCTGTAGCCGATACTTGATGAAAATCCTGGTTTTGTAAACCAATAAGTTGTTCGAGACAACATTAAAGTTCAATTTTAAATGTTGAAGTGTAAAAAAAATTATTGATTTGCCCAGTAACTTCTTGAAAAATAAGTTCAATTGTGTCAGAAACTTATCGTATATACTCGGAACTAAAGAACATAAAAAAATTGCCCGGGCCGGATGACTTCAAGGCAGAAGCAATTAAAATTATAGAAGACTCCATCATTTGGCTTGCATATCTTATTAAAACATTCATCAAAACTGGTGACTTTTCTATAGCATTCAAACTATCTACTGTTGTTTCAATTTACACTCTATTCTATTAAAAATATCGATGGATAGGGGTGTGAGAGGTACAGTTTATAGTCTTATGAAATCTTATTCAACTGAACGAAAACAACAGTTAGGAATTCAAAACCACAAAAGTAAAGACCAACGGTTTCATGTGGTGTACCGGAATGAACCATACTGGGTCCCTAGTTTCCACTCTTTACTTGTACATTAAATTCTTCACAGATTGCCGAACTTTATGTGGTGTTTCAGAAAAGTAAATGTCGTTCAGATGCACGGACCCACTCACAACTTTCTATGCGGATCTGCCGACCAAAATGTTTTTTGTTCTTCGTAATAATTCATAAACTATCGAACTACAAATAAAATGTTTAGTGCATGAAAACAAAGAAGACCTGAGATGTCATTACACTTGAAATGAAGCCACAATGAAGCTTTAAGAAAATATTTGAATTTTCAAAATGTCCATGCTGTTCATACATGAATAATATTTTTTCGAAAACGATTTTATATGTTCAATTTTTCAAAGTAGTGATACATTCCATTTGTTTACTAGCAGTTTCTACCAATGATTTGGTTATTTATTTCTTAATATATATAATAATAATACTCCATAATCAGGTAGGGCCAACCACCACCAAAGGCCTTGGTGAATTGCGACACCACTTTTCTGAGCAACCGGTGCAGAACCGGACCGGCAGCCAAGCCAAGCCGCACCCTGGAGGGAATGCTAACCCCCCGGTAAACCCTACTACTCGGTTCACGATGGACGAGAAAAAGGCCTCCACAACAGATCCCCTCGGATCAGGGGTCATAGGCAAGGTGGTGGGGCCCAAAACGATGGATTGGCATCTTATAACGACCTCGATGACAACGGACGCTTTGAGTAGACGGATGAATTAAGCTTAATTTTCATGCATCCAAATTTTTGTTTTTTCGAAGGAAAATTGAAAAAACTTCACTTTTTCGTACGAATGATAATTTGAGCGGTTTTCATTTGTACGAAATGCCTTCACAGAATAAATGAAATATTCAACGTCATTCCATAAAACAAATGTGTGCCCTTTTTCTTCCTTTCTTCAATTCAAAATACCAATACGTCAACAAAATCAGTAAAATATAAAATATTACGGCTGTTGTTATCCTTATATTATTAATCATGATATTGCTGTCCATATTCAATATTAAAATTTTTAATATGCCTGCATGGAAACAAACTTACATAACCGCACTTATCATTGTTTCATTTTAAAATTTCGGACGAGTTGACTTTATTTCAACTTCTCGAATCTATTCGTATCATCAGTTAAAATTTGCCGCCACGAAATATATTTGAAATGTTTTTGACAGATTTCGTACGAAAAACGAATAATTCGTGTACATGAAAACTTGGCTTTGAGGGACGGTCTTCTGCATTATTATTAATGCATGCTCTGTGTTGTGAGATACACCCAGAGCATGCCGCTTTTTCCGCCCAAAATCTAGCTGTAGAGGACGCCCGCATCATACCGCTAACGGAAGGCATCAGAACCGCTAACGGTGTGCTTCATCACACCAAGCCCCTGAAGCCACATCAACTGGCACGAGTGGATGCGAAAATTCACAATGTCCTTTCGGAAGAGGCTGATATCTGGCAGATCAACTCTGCCGTGTATGACGCCGCTCAGACCCTGTCCCAAGCGGAAAGGAGGCAAACCACCCCTCTGATTAGCCGACATGAGCGACGCATTCACAAGATGGAAGCTATGATCAAGTTAACGAGACAACGCGCGTGTCGTATCCAGTGTGTGGCGGACTACGTGGCGGCCAATAGGCCCTTCACGCCCGCAGGGCGGCAAATTGCCGCAAATTTAAGACGAGCTCACCACACACTGAATCAAGGCGTGCTGTTTACCATCAAACAGCACTATCTTCATAGGATACGAATGCTGGTGGCTGCAAAAAAGTCACTAGTGAGGCGGGCGAAAAGCATCGAGGTAAACATGAAGTTCCGCGATAAACCTCCTCGCCTATTCCAAGAGCCTCCACGAGTTGTGGATAACCCGCCGGCGGCTGATCGGGTAGAAACCTTCTGAAAGGGCATTTACGAATTTCCTAATCTTCTAACCACTTCTATTAAAAGGAAACCTATGACTTGAAAACCGTGCATCTCCGTGCAGGCTAATGCCCTTCAAAAATAATAAGTCGGAGTACCATTGAACGCCCATCAAAATGATGTGCTACCTGACCCCCCTGCTTATTTAGGATTCTGAGGGTAACTTTTACCCCTCCTAGGGGGTTGAACCACGAGAGCTACGAATATTCAGTGAGTGTCCCCCTTGAAAACTAAACTGAGATGGTTTTCAATTTCTCATATTATTTATATTAAGGATGGAAGTTTTCAACTTGACACCCTGTATATTCTTTCTACAACTTCATAGTCGATGCACCGTAAAGATAAAAACTTCTTATTTCTCATATAAAACAGCATATATGGAAGATCCCCCAGTCCTACTCGTCGATTTTACTTAATTACAAAAGAACGCACAAAGCATGCGACCGAGAAAGTAATTTAAATAAATATGGAATATTAAGTAAAAGGGAACGTGGAGAGACAGTCGAAGGAAACGTTGAAATCCAAGATGAATAATATTTGTGAATAACGACGTAACAATAACTCTGGGACGGTTGGTGGTTCAGAAATGCAATCATTCTACTCCAGTTAAGGTTTAGGTTTGCTTTAGTTAGATTGTTCCTCGATGTAGTTCACTGTCGAGTGCTCGCGGCCCGTAACGAGCTAAACTGATTACACAACAATCTGTGCTAAGCCAAATAGAGTTTATAATTGAAAAAACCGCCCGCAACCACCCGCATTGCACGACCGATGTTCAGGGCTCAACCGCCAGCTCGCTCTCATCTTCTATTCTCGTTTGTTTTCTCCTTCTATTGCGTTTTTATTGTCCCCTTATTTTCTGGCAAAGGCAATACATCATATTGTTTTTAAAACATCCAGATATAGAGTCACTTTTCGAGTAAAACGAAATCAGGGTTTCTTTAAGTAGATCGAAGAACGAATTGAATTGATTTCTAAGAAGTAGTGGAACATTCTATACAGGGAATTTCGCGGCGAATGATGGTGAAGAGTAGGTACCTGAATGGAGAATGATAACACTATTTACAAAGTATTTAAGTATTTTTTTAATGTTCAGCGCTTTCAACTCTGGAAAAGTATTCAGGTCGTCAAACTTTTGAATGATTCAGTTTTTTCGTCTACTGTCTGCACCCTCGGGAACACCCCTCAGAAGTCTTTGAGAGACTTGTGAAAGAGCTGGAGAAAACGATTCCCTTACCTTCCAACGTGTGATGCCATGCTAAGTAATAAACAATTGAAATACGAAACTCAAAATAGCTCTTTCCTTGTGAATACGTGTATCTGCATCTCTCACAACTCATACTTCCAAGGTTTCATAGAAAAAGTTCTCCTCAGACTTCAACAGGTTAACGAAAACAGGCGGTTAGATTACTATAAAAGCCTGGAAATGAGTAAATTCAATAAAATTATGAATACTGTTGATGGACCGGTCCCGAACAGTATTTTATTATCATTATTCAGGTAGTTTTGCGTGGAACCTTTCTTCTCCCCGCTGCCAGATCTTCTGACGAACCTTTGGAGATTTCTCAAGAGTTTGTCATGTGGGATGATTGATATCTTCTGCACTACAGTGTCCGAAGATGTCCATCCTCATGCTAGCCAAAGCTTCGCAATCAATCAGTTTGCGGGAAGCTACTCGGTCCTCCTCATCACAAAACCTGCATAGTGTGGAATCTTGGTGAATCCCCAGTAGATGCAGATATTTTCTCAGATGGCAATGCCCTGTTAGAAGTCCTACCACCTTCCTGAGAGAGGCTCAAATCAAGAAGGTGTCTTGATAACCAGCCGGTTGGCCCTTCAAAATGAATTTTCCTGACGAATTCTCCCATTTCTTCGTGCCCGCCTGATGTCAACGAATGGGATTCCTCAGGCTGGCCCTGGTCCAATAAGAGTTGTTGCTGTCCCCGCTCTTTCTAGGACATCTGCGCTCTCACTCCCCCAGATGCCACTATGACTAAGTACCCAGGCAAGTTACACGCTGTGCTCCTAGGCCATTGAGGTTTTTGTGTCTCCTAAACTAATTTAAAAGGAAATCATGACCACAAAGCCTTAATTGCAGTCTTACTGTCAGGGAGAATGATTATTGGTTGGTTTCTAGGACACCTCTTTATAATATCTCTCGACTTGGCTTGGAATATAGAGGCGAGTCCCAAGTCCCAGACTAATGTCCTCCCTCGGTCTTTTCACGTATAATTCATCCCCTACCTAGTTGCTTGTCTTAGAGCCATCCGTATACCAAATTTGCCCTCTTGATAGCATTGGTAGGACCCTTGATGTCACTTCAACATCTTGTATGATGGTATTTGTTGCATCAAAGAAGTAGGTTGAGTCATTTTGTCCGATGGTATCTCAGATGTGTCAATTCTCATGCGCTCCATTATGTTGGTATGCACTTTAGTCTGGATGCTTTCATCATCGCTTTCTCCCCAATGAGAAAATGCAGAGGTGGGAGGTTTAGAATCACTTCCGGGCTATTTTTCGATATTCTGGACAAATAACCAGTGACAGAGACCATGACCAGTCTTTGTAAAACTTTTTGTAAGTCTCCCTCTGGTTGTCACTTGTTCCACTTTTGGCCACCACAGCAGGCCTCACTATCGCTTTGTATAGCCAAAGGAATTGTTTGGTTCATTCAGTCCCCATGAGTTGCCAAAGGAATGCAAGGCGGATTTTACTGATATTCATGTCCCCTTTTCTTAAATGTTTAGGTGAACTTTAAGTCTAGGTTTAATCCCAGGTAGTTCAACTTTCACGACATCTCTTTCACCTCCATTATATCCCAAATAGGGATACCTGAATAACCCTGCAACTATGCATAGCAGATATCCACTGGTTCAGGGCTGGAACAACGTTTCTTTTCCTGAGACCAGATGTGATAGACGCATTTGACGTGTTATCAAACGCCCCTTCTACGCCAAGAAACTCTGTGAGGACAAAATGTTTATTCGAGAGAGATTTCTCCATTCTGCCAACTAACAGGATTTTCCCGGTTAATAGGCGTGTTTGTACTCCAAGAAAATTGGACAATTTGTATCATTATATCGGATATTCCTATCAACTAGTTTTTCCATCGTTTTAAGCATGAACGATGAAAGAAAAATTGGTCTAGGCGCAGAATGGTTTTCCGACATAAATAAGAAAACCACGATGGACCTTCTCCAGATGCCAGGGAAGTACTTTTAAGCCAGGCTTACCCTGAACAGCCTGACTATAGGTATGGAATCAATAGATCTGCTTCTCCTACAGATTTTGAAATAATTCACCAGTCATCTAATACTACACATCGTCGGTCCAATGCCAAAGTCACGAATGTGCATATTTGATGTTTTGACAAAAATACTTTTCAAAAATTCAAGACGTTGCTAAAAATGCAGGTATGATTAATTTATTTAATGTTTCACAACAGAAAACCTTCCAATAGTGGTTCAGTAACCCAAAATGATATCTTTATTTTTAGCAACGTCTTCAATTTTTGAAAAGCATTTTTCTCAAAACATCAAATATGCACATTCGTGACTTTGGCATTGGACCGACGACATGTAATTGGTATAACTAATCGATATGAATATTTAGCAAACAAACATTAGGTACCTAGCTAGTGAGTTAAGGCAAAATTGTATGTAATTTGAAATTATTGACAGATTATAATCAGGATGCTAGGTACCAAACTTGTATGAATAGTTTAATTTCTCTCCGGAAGATCGTCACTTGGCGAATGAAACACGTGTCGATGTGTTTGAAAATATGCAAGGTTCAACTCGTAGACGAAAGCATCCTAGATCATCTTCATACCCGAGAGACGTATGCTTACCTAGGGGTGGAACAACGCCGCTCTCAAGAGGTAACCACTGTCAGCATAAACTCCGACTCACCTGGTCATCAGAACTGTCGGAAAGAACAACGTAACTGCAGCTAATATGCTTGCCGTTCCGATTTCACTTCACCCCTTTGGAGTGATGAAAGGGACTCGACGTGAAAACTAACAAGGACATGGACAACGTCAAAAAGAAGGAAGTACACTGATCATGTAATGGATAAAAAATAAGAAAGTAAACATCACAAGGACTTAACATGTTATTTATAAACAATTTTGCACTGCAGGCGGGTAACGCCATTAATTGCTCTGTATTCGGTACTTCTTTTCAAAAAAGGTAGTTTTATTATGTGGAACCCTAAGATCTTCCCCGTTACGGGTTGACAAGTTTATTTCGGTGGTCTATTCATCTGCTTTTGCTGTACATTACTGAGTTCATGGGTGAAACCGAATTGAAAGTTTCTAACTCGACGTTTCGGCTCCTGCTTTGGACCCATTTTCGAAAGACTGTGAGGCCTCTATCTGCCTACTCCTTGATCTCCAAAGACGATCCAATGTCAGTTGCACTATGGTATTAATAGATGATTGGCTACCTGAAAGTGAGCACGTCTTAGGGGTTTTCTCGTTTCTCTTACCTGTGGGTACCTGCTGAATATTTTGGGTTAGTCGGATAATTGATAGTTGACGAGTTTTCTGTGTCCTGGGGATTACAGTTGGAAGAAGGGACTTCCAAATGGGGTTCAATTTACGGCTATCATCTTTTATGTTCAGGCAATCAGGTCGTTTTTCGATTTTGGTGGCTTCTCTGATGAATTGGGACGTTCTTGAACGTACGGGGGCGATGGTTATGGTTTTCTCAAAATCTATGGGGTGTCCTGTTTGGATGAAATGAAGGGCTGATATGGAGCTAGTTGAAGACAAGTATTGGTGCTGTATGACCATCTACGATACTCGTTCGGTATAGACTCCGGGGGATATTAATTCCGTTGTGGAGGATGAGAATTGCCGAATCAATTGCAACTTCTCACTCCCCACTCTCAGGCAAATACAAGTCGAACAGTCTGATGTAGTCCTCCTTGAAAAATTCGAAATTAATAGTGAATCTGACTACTACGACAGAAATGATACTCTTATCACCAAGGGTCTTATACAGAATCATTCAAAAACCAATTACCCAAGATTACTTACTTCCAAAGTGAAAGTAGTCCTCAAAAAATCCAACAATATATTCACCCCTGAACAAAAACGAAGTTTACAGGTTTTCAATTTAACGGATGTAAAACTATACCTATTTTCTACCAAAAATTCATAAGCCTGGAAAATCAAAAAATTTCCCCAACCTGCCAAATAGCAAACTGGATAATCGAGGAATTTGAAGGTTAGCGATTGCAGAACCAAGTTTCAGTGTAAAGAATCCCCGTATTTCATTCAAAATTCGAAATATATCAATCTGTAGAAAAATTTAATTTGATGTGCCTCCCGCCCCCGCGCCATCTATCGAGGAATTACAATTTATTTTATTTCGAAAAGTAATATTGGTGATATCTTCCAAACGGTTTTTTATGTTTGCACGTCGAACCATCCAAAAGTTATCAAGGGGGGACTATTAAAAACCGCACTGTATATCCTAAATAGACATCTAAAAGTTTTGAGAAAATCATCAATAATAGCAATGTATGCTTTTTTTTTATTGATAAGATTCATCATTTCCGTAGAGAAAGTACGCTACTGCATTAAAATTATTACAGAAGTGAGTGATATTTAAAATTCTCTTCAGACTCAGTCCTCATTAAAAGCATGTCGATACAAAACATTTTAAGTTCCTTTTATCATCAAGAAGTATTTATTAGAAAAGCCTTCAACTGAAAAAGTACTATGCAATGCGATGTTAAAATCCATTTTGAATAAAAACTAATGAGCTCTTTTTAGGAAAGGCATGAATTTATTCAATGGAGTTCATTTAAAAAAGATTACAGCGGAAATGAAATGCAAACAAAGAAATCATAAACACGTTCATCATTAATTAGTATGAATTACACCTAGTGATTAATTTTCATGTTTTTTCAATCAGAGAACATATGTAAATTCATAAAATCATATAAACAATATTACTTTTTGATAATTTAGAACCAGACTGGGGTTGATTTGATTTGCTGTGTCAAAAAACATTTGTAGAAATGTAAAAATACTTGGGAAAGGTCCAACAAAAAATCATCTGAATATAATGTGCCAAGTCATTGAGTTTTCAAAGCATTATAAATGTATACTATAACTACTATTTTTTGAAGTTTTCCATCAGAAAAAAAAATGTTCATTCTAGCACATTTATAAATTGTAGAGGCCAAGCTGTACTTTGTTAATGGGGAACTAATAGACTACAAGCCCAGGCCAATTTTGGGAGGTCATTTGACCTAGCAAATTATATTCAGAATTATAGTGCAATACAAAACAAATCCTTTCCGCACTGTGCCGTCAGTTGTGAGCGGTGCGGATGAGTACGCAGGTCTAAAAAACTTTCCATCCAGAGGAGGGATTTTTTGACAAAAGATTCTTGGACGGCATATGTCAAGATGATAGATAACTGAAAAATAATCAAATAGGACCTAATGCCGTACAAAAAGAACGGTACTGAAATCCAGGATTTTTTTTATTTTTCGCAATTTTTTTTTATGAATTCAGGTGATTTATTACTGTAAGGCATTTGTACAATTGAATTTGTATAACTACATAGATTAATTTTTTAGCAACGCCATACACATTTGCCGGTACAGGGGTGGGGAGCCCCGCACGTAAATTCATACTTAGACCTGTATGTTTCAAGATCATTGGAAAATGTACGGCATCGGTTCCATATTATTATTCAACATATAAAATGATTTTCAGAAATTATGCTATCTAAAAATTTTGGTGCAAAAAATAAATAAAATGAATAATTACCTCTATTAGGGGGGTTGAATCTAATATTGTTCAAAGAGAGGTACGGCAACCGGTTTTTTAAATATTTTTGTTTTATGTAATAGCAGGTTATAATTGATGGAACTGAATAAAAATTAAAAAAAAATGCACTGTGATTTATTAGAGAAGTACTTTTTAGAATATTATTGCTCATTTAATTTCTCAAGCATACCTGAACAAAAATAAATTGATGCCGTACATTTTCAATTTAAGGATTTCTCACAGCTGATAAGAATTTGCATTATGTTTAAACGAAATATTTGAATATTGTACGGCATTCAGAAAACTTTATTGGCAATAAAAATTAATAATTGAGAATTACAATGCCGTTCATATCAGATAGAACATACAATACCAACTCTGAAACCGTATAACTTGAAAATTCGGGGTTTCTTTATCAGTTCAATGTAAATTATTCTACTGTACCTTACAATCTTTATACTCAAGTATTTTACTTTGTCGCTTTTTTGAAACACCGCATATTTTTGATTCTCAGTCTGGAAAAGAATGTCCTCACAGATTATATTCATTTATTAACGGGTACTCAATTCAAAAATATGTTTTGACAAAGGTATGATAAATAATTAAGAAGGGGCCCAGGTACGTGGAATTGTGATCGGTCTATAATTTTATATATTTGCTTAATCTCCGGACTTGAAGATTGGGCTGATGAAACTAGATTTCCACAAAAGTGGAAATTTCCCTAAGTTCAATGCTTTAGTAAGAAGTAGGAACAAAGGTTTTGCTAAGGTGAATCAACATTTCTTTAAAAATAGTGGAGGCATTTACCCAAAATAACTTCAAATGATTTTTCATTATTCTTGTAAAATTCTACAAACATTTTCTACTGCAAGTGGAATTAATTTTTTATTGATTATAACTTTGTGTTTTTAAATATAATTGTAAGATAAAAAAAATTCAACGATATTCTTCATCGCATTCTGAAACATACAATGGAAATAACATTTACCAACAATTAACTGAAAATTATATTTTACCAGAATTAATTATTGGTAAACGATTAAATGATACAAATATTCAAGTATACGATCACTTTAATCATAAAACATGTGATTTTTTTAATTTTTTCCGCTTAGGTGGCTATGATTCTGAATTTGAGTGTTGGTTCTAATTCTAAACAACTCTTCTAGTTAAAATTTTTTGATAATGTCAAAAATAAGGGTATTTTATACTTGATAAAATTTCCTATTTTTTGTTCTACCCTGTATACCGTTTGGAAATTTAAAATTCCGATAACTTTCGTGCAAGTTTTTTGCAATGCACCAAATTTTATGAAGAATCCAGAGGATAAAAAACACGTTTTCTCCAGGTGCACACTTTTTAAATCTCACTGTATACCAATTCCAGTCGTATAGAACTAGTTTTTTTGTACGGCATAGAGTTTTTCTTGATTATTGCTATACTTACTAGTAAAATATATATACGCCGTAAAAAAAACAAATTACCGTAAAATTACCCTTTTCAGAGGGAAATAAATTTTCCCGGTTAGCCATATGTTCCATAGAATAGTATTCAGATAATTGAGTTCGATGTTGTATCAAATGGATCAAACTATACTAGTTGGGGGTGGGGGGTTAAGTGCGGGGCTCCCCACCCCTGTACCGACAAATATGTACGGCGTTGCTAAAAAACTAATCTATGTAGTTATACAAATTCAATTGTACAAATGCCGTACAGTAATAAATCATCTGGATTCATAAGAAAAATTTGCGGAAAATTAAAAAAATTCCTGGATTTCAGTACCGTTCTCTTTGTACGGCATTAGGTCCTATTTGATTATTTTTCAGATATCTATCATCTCGAAAAATGCCGTCCAAGAATCTTTTGTAGAAAAATCCCTCCTCTGGATGGAAAGTTTTTTTACCTGCGTACTCATCAGCACCGCTCACAACTGACGGCACAGTGCGAAAAGGAGTTGTTTCGTATTGCACTATAATTCTAAATATAATTCATGCTGCGTCAAATGACCCCCCCAAAATTGGCCTGGGCTTGTAGTATATAATAAATTTGTACTATTTCAGAGACATTGGATAAGATTAGATTGCGTGTTTTTATGCTACAAGCATCTACACTGCTCTTTTTTCAGATATATCAATTATACCCACGATATCGTTAACAAAAGAATCACAGTACAACATCAACTAACTCTGCTGTTCAATGTCGTATCGTCACCGTGAGTCAGTGAATGTCGATATCTCTATTCATTGCATACATCTACAGTACATCTCTTTCCTTCTTGCAAAGTTCCGAATTTACAAAGATATGAATAGTAATATCCTCACACTTAGATTATAACACATAGAATATGTATACAGTTATCGATATAATATAGGTAAATGCTCATATTCATAAACATCAAAAAATCATATGCTTACGTGTAATCTCAATATTTATTACGTGGGTAACATATGATACATGAATCATTATACAACGATTGTTAATCTACAACATACTTTGATTAGGTCCTTTACATGAGTAGCTGTATATTTGGGGACCATATTGTCCACGAGCATTTCCAAAATCGAATCTGCTTTTATTTCCTCATATAGTTCACCATAGGATTGGACATTGGAGTTTGCCTCTGCTGTAGCCGATGAGTCACAGGCTTAGCTTCTCTTTGAATAGAAGAATGAAAATGTATAGTAGAAGTAGGTTCTGTAGGGCATCTTCTATAGCTGCAGTCGGGGTTGTTCTTGGAGACAACGCCTGCCTGCTCTTGCCTCTCCTAGGGTGGCCATTACCGACCTGCCATCCTCTATATACAATAGACGTCGTTGAGACATATTTGAATGCTCCTTCGATGTTAAGGAAAGTGGGTATTACTATCTTTGTTTTTGAGTGACTTGGAAAGCAGCCTGATCCTAGTAGCCATATTCGGAGGATTTTATACAGATGTAGTAGGTAATAGCACATCTAGTCCTGTCTGTAGGAGGACTGGGTGGATTCTATCTAGTCCAGGCGATTTGACTGGGCAGAATTTGCTTGCAGCCCATCTGACTCTTTCGTCTTTAGAGATTTTGGTGGCTATCTTTCAGTACTCTGGCGTGGGCCTTCTGGGTATCCTGTCAAGGACCTGCTTCTATGTGGGTTCTACTCTCTTTCTCGAGGAGCTCTACTGTATTTGCAATACTATCCTTGTTAGGTGCTCAATGAATTGTTTTCATGAGTTACTCTTTGCCTTCCGGATTATGACTGATTTATACAGTCATGTATTTTTTCTTTGTTTGACACCAATACATTTACGGCTCCATACAGATATATAATTTTTCCAGTGCTTTTAGGGCTTTGTACAATTTGTAGGTTTTCAATTTGTAGTATTCTTTCGAATTCATTAAGTTTTTTCATGAATGAACCAATTGTTACCTTATTTCATAGTGTGGCATATTTCGTGACAAAGTCTGCCTTTTTTACCCTCATTCTAGTATATTTTGATTTATTCTAGGATCAAAAACTATATCTTTCTCCTGAGTGCTGAGATTGTTGTGAGAGTGATGGATTTCTCTACTAAAACTTCAATTCACAAATCATCACTGATTGTATCTATATGTTTCCCAGAAGAGAATATCATAATGTTGTATGTTGCTTGAGAATGACAGGCGCCACGAGAACGGCACCAACTAGAGCTCTTGGTCGAATGAAAAATTAACCATGGACATTCCCTCATCTGGAACAAGGCACAGGAAAGCTGTCCCATCCTATTGATGGAAGGGGTAATAACCTACCAGTTCTGAACTTCAGAAAAGGCCCAAATATTGTCATAACCACGAGGGAAGAATGAAATGACATAGCATCGAACGTGCCTCCTGCCGACAGCATATTCTGGTACACAGACGGCTCAGGAGGCAAGTCCGGAGCAGTGGTATATAAGAGAGGAGTATGGAAAGTATTCTCTACTCCTCAAGGCCTCAGTGTCCCAGGCTGAAGTATATGCTATACTCACCTGCGTCCAAGAAAACCTTAACAATTGATGTCGGAGACCAATTGCAATTTGCTCGGACAGTAGAGCAGCGATACTGGCTCTGCGATCACTTAGTATCACATTCAAGCTGGTGTCCGCGTGTAGATATGCCTTGGAAAACCTGGCAAAACGAAGAAAAAGTCAGCCCCCTATGGGTCTCAGGACACCCGGGTGTCCACGGAAACGAAAAGGCAGATGCTAGCCAAGAAGGGGCCAGGCAAACTACCGATTGGGCCCCAACAGTCAAGCTGTTATTGCAGTAGAAGAACTGTTACTCAAGCAGTTAATTAAATCATGGCAGAACATGCCTGGCATGAAACAATCGAAGCTTCACAAACCTGGGCCTCTGAAAAAACTCAAAGAGGAAATTATCTCTCTTGTGAAACGAGATGTCAAGCTAGTGACTGGGCTGCTGACGGTACACAATCACCTAACCAAGCACATGGCCCTCATCGACTGCAGGTGGTGCCTGGCAGAAGACAAGACTTCGTCACACCTCTTCACAAAATGCATCTGAGGAATGCAGCTTTTGTGGAAACCATACTGAACCCAGAGGATATCAAAAAGTATTAGCCAAAGACACTTGGGTGCTCAAAGTGTCCAAGCGAATAGGCCTACGTGCAGGGGTTCAAAAACCCGCCATGTATGGCATTTGAATTATAGCTGTTACTACTTAGTAGTGCTCTATAAATTTCATAGTCATCGAATAATGAAAAAAAGGATTATAAAACCATATTGTCGTCACTTCATAACCCAGATGACGAGGAGTAAAACGTCAATTTAAAATTTTTGCAAACTGAATAACAGGGTTTATCAGATTCGTACAAAATTGATGAGTATTTTCTTAAATTCAACTTCGAGTCCAGTCACGAATGTCTTATACCTGCAGCTAATTTTCACTGATGATTGATGTTCCACCCTATATTTCTCCCCTTGAATAAATCCGGCCATTACTGTGATTATACAACTGATATTCAAAAGATTAAACGGTATGCATGCTATAATAAGTCGTCCAAATGAATGAAATGATCCAAAATGATTTAATTGAAACCAGGAATTAACTGCGGTTGTCAAAATATGCACACAGGTAGATAAAAACAGGGGATGGGGATGTGAGTAGTTAAAAGAGGATGATAATTTTCAACAGTTTTAAGATTACTTAGGGTGAGCGTTTTACTGCACAATAACAGATGAAGGGGCAACCGATCGTATAATAGAACTAGTACACAAAGCTTGTACCGAACGGGAGATTAAACTCGCCCCTATGTTGATACGTTGAATCCGATATTATGATTGTTATGACTTGAAAATAGCTAGTGTGACATGATCATCGTGATCATGATTATGATGAATTGATTCAAAAAAAAGGCGAATGAATAGTTGCTATGTCGTGATAATTCTCAGATCCACAGTTTTATTCCCACATAGTCGATTTTTTGTCACCTTAACATCAACAGAAAAATTCTGTGATATCCAAGAAAACACCTGTGAACCAAGGAAAAGAACTTTCATAATTCCAAAATACAAAACTCGTCGTCAAAACGCATACGCTATCCAGTTGAAGGAAACCGCGTTAAAAACCCACATCACCACAGTTCATACTATCAACTTGTTCATGAAACCGGGCATAAGGTCTAAGCTCCTCAGTAATGAGATAATCCACATTTGAATATATTGCCTCTTTGAATCGATGCCTTTGAGAACACTCTATGAGTGTTTATGAAGGAGTTTTATTATTATTTTTTTCATTCCGTTGGGAATTTCCCAGTCGGGACCTGCCTCCGGTGCCTCGAATCATCCGGAGGGCACGCTGGTATGTTATTAACCCCACTAAACACTCCCGACGTCCGTAAGGTGAGTGATTTCTGGGTCCGAGAATCATGTATCCTGAGTAGCCTGAGTGAACCAAGAATTATGACCTTCTGCATTCTTCTAGCTAAGATTTCTGCCACATAATGGCAAGCTCGTAAAATTATCAGATTCGAGAGCAGCGTGCCCATCATTCCACCAAATACCCGTATGATTAGACACACCATTTCAAAAGAATGGTTTCGGTAAAGCCTGCGGAGTTCAAAGAACAGGTCTCAATATTTAGTCCATTTTTCCTCTTCTTTTCGGACCATGTTCGTTTCGCCAGGAGCTGAAAATTCAATGACAAAAATTGTCCTACTTTGATGGTCGAGGAGGACTACATGAGGCGCATAGGCTTGTATTTGACTGAGGGTAGGAAATGAGTAGTTCCAATAGACTACACAATAGACTCCACAACGGAGTCAATATCCCCTGGAGGTATAGTCTTTCCAATATCAATTGCAGAACATAAAAACTCGTTTGGAACCCTTATACCGACAATTTCGTTTGATCTGCCGACACCCCATTTATGTGATGATTTATTATCCGCCAGTTAACGATTTTGCATTTTAAGGCACGTTAATTAGGTTCTTTTGGACCGCGGTGCTTCCTTTGAATCTATACGAGTTGTTGCAATTGATAATGGATGAACTATAACATCGGTGTCTTGTCTGTACCGCACGATTATAGTAGTTGGTACTACAACACTCGTAGCGCCGCGTTATGCCTATGGATATTCGCTGAGACCGCATAAGCTTGGCGAGCTGACAGCAAATGCATCATAGTCTCAGAAGTCCCCAGACACGTTATACATCTAGTGTCTGGGACCTCCATACCCATCACGCGACTACGGTAGACCAAGACAACATCCTAGCAGACCATTATGAATCCCTCAGTCTTCTACTTCAGCCCACTTGACCAGAGGAAAGCAAATGAAATCTTTGATAAGCCGGAGTCTTCAATTTGAAGAAGACCACATGCAGTGGCTTATCCCTATACAGTGTCTTTCAAAAGTATCGGGACGGTCTCATATATCAGAAACGGCCAAGAGAAAATTTATGAAAATTTAGACAGGGTGGTTTTTGAGGATGCTTGATTCAATGGTGATATCGGTATTGTTGTCAAATCAACAGTTTTTCAGATATTGAGGGTATCTCAATTTTTTCAAATGGAACACCCTATTTGATTTCATTGCAATCAATTCAGCGACGCCTTATTACTTATAATAATATAATAATAATACTCCCCCATAAACACTCGTTGAGTGTACCCAAAGGCATAGCCTGTGCGGGTAGAGGACGGCTATTATTATTATTTGCCGTGGCGTTCCGGGGCGACTTACTGATGTTTTAGGTGAAAACCTGGAAAACCTACAGCACCACCTCGGGTGGTCGGTGTGCACTCCAAGCTAGCACTAGACGAGATTGGCATCTAGACAACTTGCTTTTCAACAAGGCATGCGGTCGCCTATCGATCCGATATAGAGTATTTGAGAAAAAATCTCTTGTACTTACGTCGGGCTCGAACCGTCAGTATGCCCAAAAACAGGCAAGGTTCTGGCGCCAAAGGGATGGAAAAACTTGTATAGAGTTAAAACTGGAAACGATAATGAGAATATAACGGTTTTGATAGTTTTCAATGCAGCTGGAAAAATATGCACCCCTTGGTAGTTTTTCCGTATGTCAGACCACCCAAGAATGTGGTTGAATCTATGCCAAGCCATTGGGTATGAGGAAAGTCTGATAGTGATAGGATGCAGTGCGTGTTTTTCACGAATACGTTGCAAATGAACTCGATAGGTGGATAGAAGAAAATCGAATTGAGAGACCAGTTATTCTGTTAATCGATGGTCATAAATCCCATATGAGCTTAGCATTTAGCAAAATATGCGAAGATAAAAAAATCATTCTGTACGCTCGGCCCCCGAACACCACCCATATGCTCCACCCTGCAGATGTGAGTGTTTTCCGTCCTGTGAAACAGGAATGGAAAAATACAGTCAGGCAGTGGCAGCACAAGCCCGAAAATGTTAAATGTTCTGTTAATAAAACGAATTTCTGTAAACTGCTTAATGATACATTGGAAAACACAAACATGGAAGGTGCTATCATCAATGGATTCAGGAAATGTGGGTTGTATCCTTTGAATCCCGACAATATTGATTTCACAAAGTGCGTTCAAAATCAAATGGAAAACATTCAGAATAATCTCGCAGAGAAGAAGAAAATGTTCAAATATCAGCCGAAGATATAAACGCCACAAAAAGATTTATAAAAAAATTCAAAGAGCACTTGACAGTTATGGGATTAGTACAAATGTAATCTTGCAAGAAATTCAACAAATAAATGTACAAACACACAACTCGCCAGAACAAAGTTCACGTGAAGAAATACCTTCGACATCACACTATGAAAACGAAAATTCGACCATTCTGATTCTGTCTTATCACAATTACATACGAAAATTCAAGAGTGCATTGAAGAAGATGAACCCATTCAAGAGTCTTCATTGCCCAACCAAATGGAAGAAAACCTGAAAGGAGCAAACGCTTTCATAAATGCTGTTTTGCCTAGTAAGAGTGGAGAAAACTTCGAGGACGTAGGTGAAATAATTCACTCTATATTGCCTGAAAGAGTAGAAAACTAAGAGAATAAAAAGTCAAGTATGGAGCCTGAACCATGTTCCTCAAAAGAAATTATAGAGCCTGTACCAAGTTCTACTACGAAGGAAATACCGATAGTCATCAATAAAGAGGATGAACCTCTTTCCTTGAGTGCATCTTTTCGAAAGCATTTGTTGTATCCGGAGCCTATAAAAAAAGGTGAGAAATCAAAAGTTAAAGAAAAGCTCCCAAGTGCTATATCATCAAAAGCTTGGAGAGAATACTATGAAAAAAAAATTAAGCTATAACACAAAATACTGAAGCTATTGTGAAGCGAGAAGAAGAAAGAGCAGAAAAGAAGAACATGAAACAAACGAATAAGAAAGGGCAACAAAAAAATCGAATAAACGATATTGATCAAGAGAATAAAAGTCTTCAATATCCAATGAAAGGGAGATTTGCGGAATTTGTTCCGTCGAAATGATCAGCGACACAGAGGATGAAGATGATAAAAATATAGGGTGTGATATTTGCCCAAGACAGAATTCATTGGGTTGCCATACGAAGATGTTGCTTTAATGGAATACAAATGTACCTTTTGCACTTAATAAGTGAATTCACTTACTGTAATTTTATTATCTTAAACTTGTTTTGTTATTTATTGTTTATCGTAGAATTATTTTACATTGTTTTGGAGATAGAGAGTTTAATTTTTTTGTAAGGGAAATATTTTAATATAATATGTTTTATTCATATTTTTGTGTTTTCATATTTTTTCATTTTTCCTGAAATTTGAGGAAATTTCACTTGGCCGAAAACTGAAGACTGTGTAACCATTGTCTCGGTCAGCGGCCGAGAAGTGGACTAAGTAAAACTTATATCGCACCTTTTCATGATTTATCAAATTTTATGAGAAGTAAGTGAGATTTCTTCACTGCAGTATACTCAAATGATGTGATATATATATAAATGAAATATATTTCAAAAGGATGCCTCTTATAAGTGTCATTTTAATGACCCCTTTATCTGATTGGTAGACACTAACTGGCCGACAACTGGTACATTCACTTCCATAGATGAGTAAATTTACGATCCTTCTGATTGTTCTTGAATAAAATGATAATATTTACATATCCTTCTTCCAAGTGTCGTACTTAATTAAAACTACTTCAGCATGAATAACACTGTGATTGTCTTTGCCCTGTTTCACAATGTTGACAATCGGGAAAAATACATGAAACAATCTACTATCACATGCCCCCCACAATGAAGACATTGAACCAGTCTTCGACCTTACACTCGCTCTAATTCGTGACATTCAGATCGCTCGCGATCGGGCTGTCAAGAAAATTATGATCAAGAGTAACCGGAATGTGATTCCACCCAGCCATAGTGAGGGGTGACGTGCGTGCAGTGACGGATCCTCAGAAGGCGAAACTGTTTGGTGAGCATTTCGCCAGTGTACATAAAAAGGCGCCGGACGTTAGTGACGGGCAGAGACGAAAGTCTTAAGATAACAGACGATTTTAGACAGTCGATGCCCGCCCCTATCGGCCCTCATAGGTTTGCCAAAATCATAACAAACTATGAGGAGCTGACGGAAGTCATAAAACGGCTTCCGACGAACAAGGCGCCTGGGCCGGATGGGCTGGACGCAATTCTGCTCAAGAACTTGCCTCGAAAGTCTCTGGTCCAGTTTATCCACTTGATGAACGCGATGCTAAAGTGGCAGTGTTACCCGGATTGCCTGAAGAAGGCACTGGTAATACCGATCTTGAAGCCAGGCAAGGATGGCTACCAACTTGATAGATATCGTCCTATATCACTACTGAGCGTTGTCGCCAAGGTAGTAGAGAAGATTATCTTGAAACGGTTAATCTCCCTCGAGGAGACACTCAAAATGATCCCCGCTGAACAATTCGGCTTTCGTGCAGGTCACTCAACGACTTCGCAGATTGTCCGGGTTGTTCACGAGGTGAAAGAGGCTGCTCATCAAGGGATGAACACGGTCATGGTCCTGTTGGACATGCAGAAAGCCTTCGACTCCGTGTGGATTGAACGTCTAATTTGCAAAATGCTGGAGGCACGCATGCCTTCATACATGGTAAGGATCATGGACTCCTATCTCACGAATCGTGCTTTTGCGGTGAGGGTTAAAAGCACAAGATCCGCAGAGTACCCTATCGAAGCAGGTGTCACCGCATTTGTACTCCCTACATACGCATGATTTCCCTATGTGCGAGAGAACGAAGACGGCTATATACGCGGATGATACCGCGATATATGCCCAATCGTTCTCCAGCGTTGCAGCTGCTAGGCAGGTCCAGCTTTGTCTGGACAGGGAGATCACTCCGTATTTACAGAGGAACAAAATCGTGGTAAATCCGGCCAAGTCCGAAGCCATTAACTTCTCGAGAAAATTCAAATTTTCGAAGGTTCTCTAGAAGTTGAAGGTCAAGGACAAAGCTGTGGAGTTAAAGACCAATGTGCGATACCTGGAAGTACAGCTTGACAAGCGCACAACATGGCATAAACACATCAACCTGGCTATCCAGAGGGCCGCGGCTGCGGTAAAACGCACATACCCACTGATAGCCAGAGGTTCACATATGTCGCTAGAGTCCATATACAAACAAATTATCCGGCCAGCCATGTTGTACGCATGCCCAGCGTTCTGCAGCCTTCCCAAAACTCCTTTTATGAGATTGGACAGGATGCAGAACAAAGTACTTCGTATCATCACCAAGAGTGATAGATACATTCGACTGGATGCGCTGCGCGCCCTTGCTGGCGTCGATTCCATCCAGACATATGTTAAAAGCCTGTCGGAGAAATTCTACAGGTTTCACCTCTCCAAGAGTACGATAACGAGGGACCTTACCAGACTCCTAATTCACGATAATCAGCCCCGCAAACACGGCGGGCTGATCTATCAATCTTTGGCCATCTTCTAGGAAAGATGGGAAGAACCGGTTCCTTAGGAAACCAAGCCGCCTTTATACAATGCGCGAAGTACCATAACCCGGTTTTTTGCCTCAGCATTTTCCGGGGTTAACACGAAACAACCTACCTCTGACCAAATCTTAGACAAAGCATTTTCTGCATAGAAAGCAAACTGAGCGACATGCATAAGCTTTGCAGGAGGCATGGATTATATTAACAACATCCACTATCATTCGGAATGTTTGACCCACCGCTTCCTACAGCGGGGGAGGATACTAGCGCCCCTTCGCCGGTACCCTATGTTCCCCTTGGCACAATCGCTCCCCCATTCTTCGTCCAGAAATGGTCAGGGGATGGGGGAGGCGGCTTTCAGTGCGTCCTCCCGATCCTCTTCCTCTCCTGAACCCTCTTGGGCGACGGCAAGATGAGTTGACGGAGTTTCGAATATACTTAATGATGTGTAGACTGACTGACTGACAACTTTGTAAAAATAAAGCTCAATTTATTTATTTATTTATCCACACTGAATGTATTCATGTGGTGGTCGTGGGTTCGAATCCCACACGGGCCTATATTTTTTGGGATTTATATCTATGATAATTATAGCTGTGAAGACAAATTATTACATTACTTGGATCATCGAGAAGTACCCCTTCAATTCTCGATTGTATTTTTTTGCGCTTGATTTGCCTCACAGCTTGACTGTTATTGACCTTTCCCAATTATTTGGAATACTCTGTTAGGGTTTCTAGGCGGGAGGTAAACCTGGATATATTAAATTTAGGGACCACTGCCACTTGTCAGGTGTGTTCCGTGTTAGTGCTCATTCGGGATGCAATTTACACTATCAACCGGTGAAATTCATTCTTGTCCCCTTCCAGAATTTGACGAATTGTGACTGCCAAGTATTCAGGAAAAACCACCTCAGAACAAATATAATACTTCATTGATTGTCTGGGAAAACCCATGCTTGGTTGAAAAATGAAAATCAGACACAAATTATATATGACCCTGAAATTTGCCGACCCTTTTTGAATTTTATCCCAATTATTAGGTAATCTGAGTAAAACACTGATACTATTTGGACGTCGGGAGGTAGGAGCAATTTTTCTAGACGAGAGCAAATCCAATCTGAGAAGACTCAAAGGGGTATTTTCTTATCCATACGTTGACTCCCATGGAAAAATAGACCAGTCTGCATTACTATTCTAATGAACGACAAAAACTTTTTTCTAAAAAAAATTTATCAAGCTTGTGAAGATTTGCAGTCATATGAATGTTCATTTATAGGAGAATACAAAGGTTTCATTTTAATCTGATGTTCTACTTGGCAAATGTAAAAAAAATGTACAATTTGTTATGTAAAATTTGTTTTTACAAATCAGGTTTTCCTAGGAAACCTCTCGAAAAAACAGTGCTTGGGCGAGAATGGAAGATTGGGACCTACAGATTATATAAAAGTGAAATTCGAACCATTTTAGCTCAGTGGCAGGCGGTGGGGATCGAACCCACGACGCCTGGATGAAAAGCAAACGCTCTAACACCACGAACACTTCGCTAAATTCAGAAATCTTATATTTGGATGCGTTGTGTTTGTATAGAGTTGCTCTAAGTGAATTTATTCTAAAGCGAGTTGCCTTGAGTATGAGCTAGAAGGGTTCAACTGCTTTGAAATTGGTGATGCATCATCGGAAGGATATGTACTGAGAGTCAATTTGAACTATGTTTCAAATTACCAAGATAGTCATGATGACTTTAGCATGATTGATCGCAAAAATTCAATACAATATCACTTTCCGGAATTCTGCTAAAAATCAATTCGGATGTGATGTTCTTGAATTCAGTACGAACTCAGTTTTTGGAAAAACAATGAAGAATGTGGCCAAGAGACAGTCAAGAGTCATTGGCAGAATAATAGGAAAGAATCAGTCAGAGCTTGAAGTTGTTATGGCAAAAACAAATTATTCAATCGTGTTCAGTGGTCCATGAAAATCTAGTAGCTGTTCGAATGGAAACATTAATGGTAACCAATGTCAATCAGTCTCATGATGGGTTTTCAATTTTGTATATTTCACAAACGTTGATTTTTGGTATTTTTTTATTATTGCCGCACCGAAGCAAATTATGCTAAAATAGCAAACATCAGTTACACTCAATCCGATTCATAATAGTTTTGAAGGTAGACACAGAACATGGACACGATTATAAGAGGGAAACTACAGAGTACTGAGATACGTGAGATAAAAGATGCATTTTGTGGATCATCAATATATTTTTTTGGTACAGATCCGATGGTACACTTGAGAACACAAAAGTGGAAGACATTTATGATTATATTCAAGTTTTTAAAAGAAGTGGCTTTATCTTACAAAAATTATACAGTCTTAGTTCTTATTCACATACTATTTATACGAGATGAGAAACAAAATTTCCTCATCACTTAGAGACGACAAAATATTTGTTTTGTACAGTTACGTGGATACAGCTCAGGAACACAATGAGTTGACTCCAAAATATTGAATGTTCTACTATTAATGTCTACTATCAAATTAATTTACGATCCTTGTGATTGTTATTTGATAGAATGATAATATTTAAATGTCCTTCTTTCATGTATCGTAACCAAAACTACTTCCGCATGAATAACACTATGATTGTCTTTGGCCTGTTTCGAAATGTTGACAATCAGAAAAATGATATGTATATCACGGAAAACACCTAACTACCATATGCTCTCCACGAAGAAGACGTTGAACCAGTCTTTGAACTTTATAGACATATATATCTGAAATGTATTAAACATGATAACAGATCCAGAAAGAATTTGTTGAATCCATTTCGAAAAACTTCGACACGTCAGTTATCAAGCTCATATCCGAAAACAATCGACTACCAAGTGCACTCATCAACTTCAAAAGAGACCGTTGAAAAAAACAGCCTCAATTTTGCCGAAATGTCTGACTTACTTTTCAACGTGCTATTATTAATAAACAACGGCTCGTTAGCTCAGTTGGTTAGAGTCATCCACACTGAATGTATTCATGTGGTGGTCGTGGGTTTGAATCCCACACGAGCCCGTGTGTTTTGGCCTTAATGAATATAATTATTCCAGCTTTGATGACAAATTATAACATTTCTTGGATCATCAGAATGTACTTCTTTCATTCTCAATGGGATCATTCATTTTTGCCCTTGGTTACATCTCGACTGTTATCAACTTCCCCCAATAACTTATTACACTCTATTAGGGTTGCCAGGCTGGGGGTAAACCTGAATATTTCAAATTTAGGGACCACTGCCATCTGTCAGGTGTGTTTTTTGTCAGTGCTCATTTGGTATGCAATTCGCACTATCGGACTGTGAAATTCATTCTTGTTTTTCTTCAGAATTTAACTGTAACAGCTAAATATTCACGGAAAACCGCCTCAGAGCAAATATACTATCTCAGTGATTGTCTGAAACAACACGTAATTGGCTGATAAATCGGAAAAACACAAAATCAGACACAACTTTATGACTATGGAATTTGCTGACCCTTTCTGAATTTTATACTAATCACGAGGTGATGTGAGTCAAACACTGACACCATCTGAACGTTGAAATGTGCGATAAATTTTTCCAGATGAGAGAAAATTCAATCTGATAAGATGCAAAGAAGTTGACTCCCATGGAAAATTGGACCAGTCCGCATGACTTATCCAATATTCTGAATGGCACAAAAAGTTTTATGAAAAAAATATGGTCGAGCTTGTGAATTTTTGCCGTCATTTGAATGTTCATCTCTAGGAGCATACTCAGATGTTTAATCGAAATCTGATGTTCTATTATTGTTCGCAGATGTTTTCGAGAATTCAGATAGGTACCTTATATGTATTTTAATGCAATGTAATGAATTGCTCTGAGTGAATATATTACCTGTATAGTCCCTGCTCTATGAATCAAAGGTTAGAACATCGTTTGCCCCGATGGGTGAGCAGCGTAACTCTGCTTGGGCCCTCGACCTTAAGTCTGTACTTTCAAATAATACAGTGTTGATTTTGGCGAAATGACTGTCTTACTTTTCAACGTTCTATCACAATACAACAACGGCTCGTTAGCTCAGTTGGTTAGAGTCATCCACACTGAATGTATTCATGTGGTGGTCGTGGGTTCGAATCCCACACGAGCCCGTGTTTTTTGTGCTCTATAACTATGATTATTCTAGATGTCATGACGAATCATTACATTTCTCGGATCATCCAAAAGTACCCCTTTTATCCCAGTAATTTTTTTTGCAATTGGATAACCTCAAAGCTGTATCAACCTCTCCCAATTATTCAGAATACCCTTTCAATAGTCCCTTTCAATTCAGCAGATTCTTGAATTCAGAGTTAATCTTTGTCATAATGAATCATAGTGATTCACTGTTGAATGATGAAGATTTCAATTAGATTTCATGAAATAATCACTACCAAAAGTATCTGAAACAGTTTATGTTGTTTAAGAAATTTGACATGCAGGAGTCATCCTGGTTTTGGAACCTTGAATCTATGTTATTCAATTGATTCTTGAATTTAGATTCCACATTGAAGAACAATTTCCAACAAGATGCAGATTAAGGACTCATATACAGTAACAAAAATAAGAGTGAATTAGGGCTTGGAGAGTACCCACTAATTTTTAAATATAAACATAGTAAGTGATGTAGATCACCTAGATGTAATGTAATTTCTAGTATCGTGATATACCGGGTGGCTACGGAAGTATTGCCTACGGAATATCTCAGTTATTGTATGAAGTAGGTTTGTGAAATTTGGAGCGTCGATATAATGACATAAGAGCTAGAATTTGAGCATATTGACATGTCGAAGTTAACTTCCGGTCTGACCGGAAGTAACATCAACTTTCTTATTTTAAATGGAAACCCTATTTTTTTTTCTTTTCGCTTTATTCAGCATTCAATTCCCTTTCTAATGACATATCACAAGTTGGTATCTAACCAGAAACTAGATCAGAAAAAAATTATTATTGAAATTCACCGAGTAGGCCGTGGAAGCAAAATGAAAGCCAAAAATTGAAAAGTTGGCTATGGAAACCATACGTCACTTGATAACAGTTGCTACTACTGTGATATTTTATTTTCATTCGTCGGCGTTATAAAAAGCCGCCAAAAAAAATATTGGAAAAATTGGGAAAAAAACAATACTCTGTATTGGGAAAAACACATTTGTTATTTGAAGAATAAGAATTGGATTTTTTGGTATTTCATTTCAAAAAATTACTTTCTATTATATCATTAGAAAGGAATGGTTATGCTGAATAGTACAGGCAAGAAAAAGTTGTATGTTCCTATTTAAGTTATGGACCTACAGAGTACTGTTTTTTTCCCAATTTTTCCAATATTTTTTTTGGCGGCTTTTTATAACGCCGACGAATGAAAATAAAATATCACAGGGGTAGCAACTGTTATCAAGTGACGTATGGTTTCCATAGCCAACTTTTCAATTTTTGGCTTCCATTTTGCTTCCACGGCCTACTCGGTGAATTTCAATAATAATTTTTTTCTCATCTAGTTTCTGGTTAGATACCAACTTGTGATATGTCATTAGAAAGGGAATTGAATGCTGAATAAAGCGAAAAGAAAAAAAAATAGGGTTTTCATTTAAAATAAGAAAGTTGATGTTACTTCCGGTCAGACCAGAAGTTAACTTCGACATGTCAATATGCTCAAATTCTAGCTCTTATGTCATTATATCGACGCTCTCAATTTCACAAACCTACTTCATACAATAACTGAGATATTCCGTAGGCAATACTTCCGTAGCCACCCGGTATATATATATATATATATATATATATATATATATATATATATATATATATATATATATATATATATATATATATATATATGGACTATCTGGCTTCCGAAGCAAATCGATCCGTAGCTTGGTGGTGGATTTCGTGCCGTACCTTACTTTTGCAGTACGCGAAATCAAAACTGAAACTTGAGAAGCATGTAAGGAGAAACATATAGGCAAGAATTTTTTTTCGCGTAAATGATAATAATTATACTCCTTCATAAACACTCTAAGAGTGTACCTAAAAGCATAGCCTCTATGGGTAGAGGACGGCATTATTATTACTTTCCGTGTCGCCCCGGGGCAACTTACTGATTTTTGGTGACGTTTCAACTTTTTCCGGGTGACCGATGAGTATTCCAAGAAAACATTAGACGTCAGGATTGGCATCAACAAGGCCTATCAATACCGATCAATTTTTAACGGCCGAGAACTGAACTGCCGAACCACCAACAACCCAATTTTAAGATTTATCCAATTCGTATGAACAGAAAAAGATATTTTACTTCATTCGATGTGACAACTCAACAACTCCAAAACACTAAGTTTCAAAAAAGCTACAACTGATTGCACAATACGATGAAAGGAGTAGTGAGGTACACATTTGCTAGATTCCCAATTATCCCGAAAATAATGTTAGTCATGAGCCAGTCATCATCACCTGTTGACTTCTGTTGACTAAATTCACATCTTGAATTATTCAGAATTCCTAAACGTTTCAGATAATTTATTATTTATTTAAGGTTAATGTTGATATATTGTGTCATGACTTTACAGATACCAGGAACTTGAGCGATACCACGTCTAGAGGTGATATAGCTGTTTTTCATATGATTTCATTCACCAAGGTATTGACAGCTCGTCCACTCACTGAATCTATTCATTAAACATGAACCTGGTGAACATTCTAGAATGAGGATCGTAGCTTCTTTAACCAATAGACTTTCCAGTAGTCAGTTTTTACCGAGTGAATCCTGAGAATTACCCACTTCTCTATCGTAAAATTCTAACAGCAGGCAAATGATTTATCTGTTCATTCTAGGGTTGACTTGCGTTTTGTAAAGTTCCCTGCGACTGTCCTCGTAGAAGAATTGTCAGGGATAATTTGACTCGTCACCTACCATGTCCACAATAGACGCGGTATCTGACTGTGTCTATTTCTTTACCAGACTGATCGCATTTTCTGCAGATCTCGTTTTACGAGAGTGGTGAGCTGATCATTCAGTTAACTACTTTCCTCTATCGCTCAACAAGAACGACTTCAACCTCTCATCAATTTTGTTAATATCAATGCGCCCTCTCACTGTAAATCCACTACAAAATTTTCAAAAAGAATTTATTAGGATGTGATCTTTTTTTCGACCTCAATTTTGGCGAAATGACTGCCTCACTTTTTACCGTGCTAACATAATTTCACAAAGAAACGTGATTTTGTAACATTTTTCGTTCTGACGCATCAACGAGATATGGGGCCGAATGAATAAATCTTGAGCAAATGCTCCCAATCAGATTTCTTGAAACAAACCCATTCTTTTTGTTTAGTTATGATGAAGAAAAACTTATAGTATAAGCATTTGCTAGTTTTAACCGTTACAACCCATGAGCCTCCGAAGATATTTGTAATGTGCTAGCCTCGAACTTCCCAGACCTATGTTATCAAATTATGTAACGCTGTTACTACACGAGTCTCACACACACTGAAGTGATAAAAGATCAATTTGAACCAGATCAGACCTTATTCCATATTAACTGTAATATTTCCCCTTGATTTTCATTATTTTATACGTTCGATCCCAATTCCCGATGATAAGCTTTGGTGTGTAAAAGTACACGGAAAGCAAAATACCTCTGCATTTGGGTTTCCAGGCGAGGTAAACCTGGAAATATCAACTTTAGTTAGTGATCACTGCCATCTGTCAGGTATATTCCGAGGGAATGCCTATTCAGATTGCAATTTACACTATCGACCGGTGAAGTTCATTCTAACAGCAGGCAAATGATTTATCTGTTCATTCTACGGTTGACTTGCGTTTTGTAAAGTTCCCTGCGACTGTCCTCGTAGAAGAATTGTCAGAGATAATTTGACTCGTCACCTGCCATGTCCACAATAGACGCGGTATACCGTGTCTATTTCTTTACCTGACTGATCGCATTTTCTGCAGATCTCGTTTTACGAGAGTGGTGAGCTGATCATTCAGTTAACTACTTTCCTCTATCGCTCAACAAGAACGACTTCAACCTCTCATCAATTTTGTTAATATCAATGCGCCCTCTCCCTGTAAATCCACTACAAAATTTTCAAAAAGAATTTATTAGGATGTGATCTCATTTTCGACCTCAATTTTGGCGAAATGACTGGCTTCACTTTTTAACTTGCTAATATAATTTCACAACGGCTCGTTAGCTCAGTTGGTTAGAGTCATCCACACTGAATGTATTCATGTGGTGGTCGTGGGTTCGAATCCCACACGAGCCCATGTTTTTTGGCCTTTTTTAATCATGATTATTCTAGCTGTGATGACAAAGTATTACATTTCTGTGATTATCCAAAAGTACTCCTTTTATTTTCAATAAAGGGAGAGAGCGCTATTTATCGCGTTAGTATTGATAAAAGGCGAACTCTGCCTTTTACCGATATTTTCTAATATTGAATATTCATTGTAACTGTTCTACTCCTTTTATTCCCAATATCATAATATTTTCTTGGCGATTGGTTATCCCAACAGCTTGACTGTCAGCAATTCTTTTTTGGTGTGGTGGAGGAAATTTTTCATACAGAAATATTGATTCTCCAAGCTCAATAAAGACTGTGAGACTCTTCTTATCAGGCATACTCACTAAAACTTCCACCTCTGTGTAGGTCCAGTCAGGCTATTGCCTCTGGTGAGACTTATGCCTATTGGCCCATTGTATCTTACCATTGTTGTTATGTGACAGTACCCAATCCAATACTTTTGTGCCTTGAACGAGTTTGTACAAGTTCCGTATTGAATTGAAACTGTATAGTTTTGGGTCGCCAGATGGCTGCCCGAAAATTGCCTGTCTTTTACGGTCTAGAGCTTCGCAATAGCACAGTATGTGTTTCACGGTTTCTGGATCCTTATCGCATAGTCTGCAGGTCAGGGTTCCATCGTATTGCCCCATTTTTTTGAGGTGCTCCTTCACTGGTGCATGTCCAGTCAGGAGTCCTGTAACGGTTTTCAACTGGCTCCTGTTCATCGTTAACAGGTCTGCCGTTCTTTTGTTACACGGTCCTTTGATATATTATTTTCCGTGTTTGTTTCCTGGGACCTTTTCCCAGTAGTTTTTGTACTTGTTCCTAATCCAGTCTTTTACAGATGTTCCTACTGTACACTTGGTTTGGGAGCATTTTCGATCCTCTTCGTGCGAGTTCGTTGATTTCAGCTGATGCCAATAAACGGATTCCTGGATAACACTCCTAAGCCCGCTCTGTTCTCAGTATTAGATCCATCTGTGTGCCAGCTTTTCCCCTGTAGAATGTCCTTGATCTGTGAGCCATTCCATTCAGTTCTGTTTGGCACCAGAATTCTTAATTGGTTGTTGTAGCGCGTCCCCGATCACAGTTCTGACGATTCTCATGTGTCCCGTTCCAACGTTCAGGTTGGGTGCGATCTGCAGTCTGATGACACCAAGCCTTTGCCTCGCCCTGAACCACAAAGTGAAGAGGTGGCAGTCCCAGGAGTGTCTCCATCGCAGCAGTTGGTGTTGATATGATGAACCCTGTGAATCCAAGACAAGCAAGTCTTTGCACCTTGCGGCTCATCTTTGTTGTGTCTTGGGCCACCACACCAAAGAAGCATACGTAATGGAAGGCATAACCACCGTGCTATACAACCAGTGCAGCATGTGTGGTTTGAGTCACCATTTTTTCCAAAAGTGCGTCTGGCTATCACTAGTGAAGTCGCCGCTTTTTTGGTAATTTTTTCGATATGCTGGTTCCAGGCCAGCTTGGAGTCTAGTATTACTCCAAGATACTTGACTTTCCTCTTCATTTGTATGTCCTCCCCTCGAAGTCGTATGGGTCCTAGGCCCTCTGTTTTTCGTCTTCGGGTGAACGCTACTATGGTTGCCTTGTTAGGATTGATGTTGAGACCTTCCAAGTCCGTTCATCTCGTGACATGGCGAAGAGCCTCCTGCATGCGATCTCTAACAACTGTGTTAAGACCACGATATCGTCAGCATAGCCAAGGGCTCGATGCCCTGCTTCGTTCAGTATTTCCAGCAAACTTAATATTGGTCATAATAAATCATAGTGATTAATTAATGAATGATGAAGTTTCTAATAATATTTTATGGGAAAATCCGGAGTCTCTAAAAAATTTAACAGTTTATATGATCCAAGAAAGTCGATATGCAGGAGCCATCCTAGTTTTTGGACCCTGAATGCATGTTATATAATCTATTCCTGATTTTGGATTAACATTGAAGAGTAATTTTCAACAAGGTGTGGATTATGAACTGAGAGTCGCCAAAAAAAATCGCCATTAGTGAGTCAAATACCTACTTCCTTTGAGACACCGTTGCTGTCACAGTATATTCCTTTTCAGATTATGGAGAATCTATTTCTTCATTCCAATTGATGAAAAACTTCGAAAAAAAGTAATGGCAATGTTCACTGTGTGATCTAGTGAAAATATTGGATCTACTGATATTGTAAAAGAAAAAAAAAAAACAAGGGCTCGTGTGCGATTCGAACCCACGACCACCACGAGAATAAATTCAGTGTGGTTCGCTCTTACCACCTGAGCTAACGAGCCGTTAGAGAGAAATAAACATTTTAATAAAGAAACGTGAATTTGTAACATTTTTCGTTCTGACGCATCAACGAGATATGGGGCCGATTGAATAAATCTTGAGGAAATGCTCCCAATCAGATTTCTTGAAACAAGACCATTCATTCTGTTGAGTTATGATGAAGAAAAACTTATAGTATAAGCATTTGCTAGTTTTCACCCATACAACCCATGAGCCTCCGAAGATATTCGATATGTGCTAGCCTCGAACTTCCCAGACCTATGTTATCAAATTATGTAACGCTGATACTACACGAGTCTCACACACACTGAAGTGATAAAAGATCAATTTGAACCAGATCAGACCCTATTCCATATTAACTGTAATCATTTCCTCTTGATTTTCATTATTTTATACGTTCGATCCCAATTCCCAATGATAAGCTTTTTTGTGTAAAAGTACATGGAAAGCAAAATACCTCTGCATTTGGGTTTTCAGGCGAGGTAAACCTGGAAATATCAACTTTAGTTAGTGATCACTGCCATCTGTCAGGTATATTCCGAGGGAGTGCCTATTCAGAATGCAATTTACACTATCGACCGGTGAAGTTCATTCTTGTTTTCCACCAAAATTTGACAACTTATTTGTTTTCCACCAAAATTTGACAACTTATGACTGCCAAGTATTTATGAAAAACCACCTAAGAACAACTATAATACCTTAGTGATTGTCTGCAAAAATACGTTTGGGTTAAAAACCCCAAACTACAGATGATTATATGATTATTAGACTTTCGGACCATTTTTGCATTTTATCCTAATCACTAGGTAATCTGAGTCAAACACTATCTGGACTTCGGAAGGTGGGAGAAATGTTTCCAGAAGATGAAAAATTCAATCTGATGAATATATAAAAGTTATCACAAATAAAATTGACTCACGTCTTCCATGTACCTTGCAACCGTATTTGTAGACGAATTTTCTGGAAAAATTTGACTCGTTCGTTGCGACGTCTTCCTTCAGTATCGGACAGTGAAAATTTTTTTATCTGATTGCTGGTATAATTCGGAAATCTCGTTTCAGGAGAGTTTCTAGTTGAATATTCTGATTTACTACTTTTCTTCCATCGCTAGAAATAAAGATATCTGTTAATAAAATAACAATGCGCTTCCTTGTGAAATTTCGTCCATCTTCAATATTCTGTGCAACACACAACTCGCCAAAAGATACCTTAAAGTGGTAGGAACTTTATCAATTTTTACCCACTCCCTTTTGAACGCACTTTCTCTGTATTAACCTTGTTTCCTCTATAATTTTTCCTTCAGATTGATTTATTTCAAACACTGGAATTTTTTTTAAAAGAAGTATTTGCAAGGTTCACTGTATAATCCAGAAAAAAAAATGCATATACTGTTATACTAATGGTAATCAGTGGAAATAGACTTGTGAATGTACAAATAATAATAATAATAATAATAATAATAATAATCGCCTATATTTCTTCAAAATTAAACATTTACAAAAAAAAATATATGTACATTTTTTCTTTAATAGAAGAAAAGGGCGGAGTTCAATCTATGGGAGTAGAGTACTCCCCTAGATTGCTCTTCCACTCAACCCTAAAACATACCCTGCTACATGAAGAGTTTTTGCAGTGTATAAAAAATTGCGTGAATTATGAATGTGAGGATCGTCATCACCTTTCCTGTCCATGAAAATAAATTATTAATGGTCGAAAAGATAATTTTTTAACTTTATTTTGAAGCGTGTTATTGTTATTTTTTTTATGTCCAGTGGAAGTGAATTATGTATTTTGCAAATTTGAAAAGAAAATGAATGCCTAAAGTATTCCGTTCTGAATTTTGGTGGTGTTAGAGTACCTCTATACCTTATATTCAGATTATGGACATCTGTACGGAATGTTAACTTACGATAAAGATAGCTTGGCTTTTTAGTTAATATAAGCTTATGAAATAGGCACGCAGCATGCAACAGTCTTCGTCTATCCATATTATTTCAAATCTTAATTCAGTATCTAATATAACTCCCAGATTCTTTGTTTGATTCACTACTGTTAGTACCTCATTATTTATATTAATATCTATTTCATCACGTATTCTATTATTTCTCGAGTCAAATATCATTACATTTGATTTACTTGTGTTGATCTGCAGACAATGAGATGAGGCTGTTTCAATGAAGTTATGTAGATCATCATTTATCAACGCATTTGCTGCTTCAGCATTATTTGATTCGAATTTGTAATAAATCTGCGTGTCATCTGCGTAGCAGTGAATTGAGTAATGTTTAAGTGACTTGAGGATGGTGGAGGTATACAAGGTAAAAAGAAGTGGGCCAAGAATTGAACCTTGTGGTACACCAGATCTGATATTCAAAGTTGTAGAGTAAGTATTGTCAATAAGTTGGGCTCGTGTAGGAATTCATTTTGGTTTGCTCTTACGAACAGACTGAGCTAACGAGCCTTTGGTAAACTAGTGAAATCGATTTGTGCTTCCTTGATTTTGTGAAAATCCATTTTGAGTTATTGAATGAAAAATATACTACCAGACGTCGAGATTGGCATTTGGACAACTCACATCCCGATTGCTTTTCCAAACAAAGCACGTTGTCATCTATCGACTCCTATGGAATTGAGAAAATCATTTTCATTCCCAGGATTCGAACCTGACCAAATACAAGCGGAAGTTTCAAAGGCCTGCATCTAACCTTCTCGCTATCGACTACCCATCAATGGGAATCATGTTCTGGGATTGTTGTTTTTCCAATGAATCTAGTGTTCAATTTACAGCAAACATGTTGGCAAAAATAGTGGCCTTTTCCTGGACCTTCTTTCTTTCTTGGTTAGGAGACAAAATGAACAGGAATTGATTTTTTTTCCATAGCTTTGGCAAATGAACAAAATGAGCGGGACCCGTTAGAACACTCAACGAGTTTTGGTCGTATCTTGTCTTTGTAAGCCCCTTTCGAGGTTTCGATAGACTCATTGTTGTTTCTAGCTGGAACATATTTCGATCTGGTCTGAAGGTCCTATAATTTTTGTAGCATCGAGGTTATGCTGTCTGCAAGTAGGCAACAGCTCTCTTCTAATCCAGGGTTTATCAGAGGATGTTCTTCTTGGCGTGTTTGGTATATGTTTGAATCCCCAGCATCATGATCTCAGAAATTGCCTAGGCGAATTGTGTTGGATCTCCAGAAAAAAACGGGAAGAAACGAGATCACTCCAGCAGGCTGAATTGTGATATGGGACATGACAGTATTGTGCTACTCGATGGTGTGCTAGTGGAGATGAGGAATGGGTGAGGGTATCTTGATCAGTTGTTTTTTAATATACGTGATACAGAAGGACTCAGCTTGTTGGAAAATTTGAGCCAGGTAGAATTGTTTACATTGAAATCTCCCATTATGATGACTGCAATTATGAGATGGTTCCGCAGTGAGGTCCAAGAGATCGCTATATGATGGTTCAAATAGTCGATATGGCGGTATTTCACCGAGTGATGGTGGGGACCATCTACTACCTATGGGTATCCATTTAGAGTCGCTTCTTACGACAGGTACAATTTATCATCTGGCACGAAGGTGAGGATAGAAGCCTCCAGACTGAAGTGCATGGGCCAATGGAAAGGCAACAACTGAGGACATTCCAACGTAATGAAGGTCATAAAAATCGACCCATCTGAGATGCCCTAGGAAAAAATTATGGAAAATTCACGACCATCATTCAAGATGGAAGTCAATCCCTACCAACGCTGTCAAGGAGGAAAATCTGGTACTCGGATGGCTCTGAGACAAGCAATGAGGGTAGGGGCTGGCATATATTGGCAAAGACCGAGGTATGACATCAGTCTAAACCTGGATACTCAAGCTAAGCCGTGGTCCTAGAAACCAACCCATAGCCTTTTTTTCCGACAACCAGATGGCATTGAAGGATCTGCGATCATGCAGATCGAATTTCAGATTAGTTTGGGAGATTCACAATATCCTCAACGACGTTGGATCACAGAACAGGATAAAACTTGTCTGGGTACCAGGTTACAACCGGAACCAGTCAGTGGAATCCCATGTGGGGACATTAAGCAGGTCAAGAACCATTATCAATCTTCCTAGGAAGACGCCTCATGCAATACTCCTCAGGAAAATTATGGTGAACTGAACTGGAACTCCCTCAGGAAGGTGTTAGGACTAATAACAGGACACTGCTACCTGAGCAAACACTAGCATGTATTGGGAATATACTACTTGCAGGTTCTGTGAAGAATGATGAAACAGCCTCACACATATTTTTTGAATGCGAAGTCCTGGCTCCCGTAAGGATGGATAACTTTGGACATGTGCAGAAGATATCTTTCCACATGGGCAACATCGCGGGTGTTGCAGCTATTATTTAATGAAATAAAATATCAAATGGGTTGGTGGAAAAGTCTCGTCATTTATCGTTCGATTCTACAAAGAATTGATAATAAAAAGGATGCTGCCTGAAGTTTAATTCTTGAATGTTCTAAAACCTTAGCTCCTGATTCAGCAATATTGAATAGAGCCTCTACTTATTACAGTTTCACACACATATTGTGGGTCAAATATGCGTATAAACGCACGCCTCTCGATTTAAAAAATAAATGAATGCTTATATTTCCACCCCGGCGATAATGAAAACAAGATGATGGTCAAATGATGTCTTGGAACATATAACCGTGGAGGATATGGTGCAGATTGTAGATATAATTGAATGTTGGATGAATAATGTATATGTCCTCGCGTCACCGTAGCCGCACTCAGGTCTCTTGGGACGGAGTTACTGAATTCCCTTCCACCCTTAACCGTTCCCGGACGGGTCGGAATTGACCATAGACTGGAATAGACCGTCAAGCTCTACACGCCTAGCTGAGCGTGTTTGTTAAATGAACACCGACACGTCAGTGCGCTTTATTTTCAATTACCACCAGATAATGATTTTTAACCGAGTGAATTTCATTTGAATTTCGATTATGTTTCGGAAGGAGTACTAACTGGTTATTTGAATCTGTGTTTGAGTGATTCAATTAGACTTGAACTCATGGAAAACTATAATAATAATGCAGTGTATCCCACTTTGAGCAGCAACACCCCTGTATTTTTTAGGACTAATTATTTCAATCATATTTAATACATACTGAAAATATATGTCGACGTAAAACTATTCAGGCTAGATTCCGAACAGAGTTGGGATTATTAGTAGATAAACCAAATCCGGGTTTTGGAAACACCAATGACGGCAACACAGCAAGACGTTTTTTTATAATTCGGAAATCTCGGCAAATATTACTGGTGTTGATATTGATATTATAAAACGATTCAAAATCATTTTGCAAGCCATATCAAGTGGTTATGAAATTGATGTCGACATGTATAATACTTATGCTCTAAAGACGGTAAAACTTTTTACAGAAAAGTATCCATGGTACCCGATGCCACCAAGTGTCCACAAAGTCTTGATACACGGCTCTATAGTATCATAAAATATGCCATGCTACCAATAGGACAACTGAGTGTGGGAGCTCAGGAGGCACGAAATAAAGAATTTGAGAGATATAGAGAATGTTATTCCCGTAAAATATCACGAGTTAAAACCAACGAAGATGTCCTAAATTTGTTGCTTATTTCATCTGATCCTTTTCTTACAAGCATTAGGAAAGTGCCAAATAGAAAGTCAATACCATTCGAAAAAGACGTTGTGGCTTTACTGAAAGCGCCAAATGTCACTTGTGTCCAAGATGGAGAAGACAATGAATATTCAAATGAAAATGATTCCATCGGAGAAATGTAATATATTTCATAGTAATTTTTATAGAAAGTGTACTATCTTTACTCAATAGAAGTTATATTTGGTGTTTTTTTTTTTATTCCACCCCTATACCTCATCAAAGAGATTTTGCCCACAATTTATCTGTTGATGAAGAGACTAAAATAAGAGTTGAACCCGAATATTTTTCCAGTGTTTCTGTAGTTGAAATCTATACGAATTCAAATATTTGAATTTCACTCAATATTTTCCATTTTCACCCCCTGAAAACCACCCCAACTTATCAATAATAATTTTTTATTATTTTTCTTGTGATAACGACCCATTTTTCTTTCAATTTCGTGAGTTTCGGAATTTTCGCCAGAAATTGTTTATTCCGGCCCCACTGTGCGGCGCTTCTATGGAAGTTTTCGTACAAAATTATTATTATTAAAATCATCACGGATTCCTTATAAGAAGACCAGTACCCCATTTAATTTTCGGTGAGTGGTGGTAGTTTCTTTTGTAGGTACACACCCTGGAGATTTCTATGGATCTGTTCCAGCTTCTCCAACGAGACCCTTTATTTACCTTTTACGGGTTAGGAGTAGTTCCAATAGATTCGGCACTTCTCATTCTACACAATGGACTCAATATCTCCCGGCAACACCGGTGTCTCGTCTATACCGTACGACTTTCGTAGGTGGTAGTGCAATACTCGTAGCGCCGCGTTGTGCTTGGGGATATAGGCTGAGACAGCATAAGCTCGACAAGCTGACAGCAAATGCATTATGTTCTCAGGAGCCCCATGGCATTATCTTTATCTAGTTTCTGGACCATTATAACCTTCAAGTGCACCAGCAATTGAAGAATTTGATATGAATCCTTGCTGAGCCCTACGTGTGTGTTCTCATGTACTAAGAGTGGCCTAATATCTATTTGTCGATCAACACACCCTTGAATGGATATTGTTTCTGGTCTACACTTGTATATCTAATTGGGATTGGTATTGATGTTTTGATGTCATAAAATATGGGATAATACAGTTGCAAACCTTTTTGTATATCTCAGTGGTATACTGTCTGAATGATTACCAAACATACTGCATAAGAACCAAGCTGTTTACCGATTGAAAATGATGTGAATAAGCACTAACTTATTTTCTTGGTCTGAATATGGTATGGCCATCTTGGTCATTTTGCGCACGGTATAAATGTGGCCAGTGACAAAGTTTGGTTCACCTTGTTCAGTGTCGGATACAAGACCAAGTTCATCGGCTGCAAGGGTTGCTGCCTTAAAATAATTCCGGCTTTTTCATGGTCATATACTGAGCATAGAAGAGGATCTGAACCCCTGATGACTTTACAGGCTATATCCAGTACCATTCTTTTGTGTAGAGACTCCGTTATCTGGGAAAGTATAACCATGGAACAAAGAGTTATCGCAGCTCCTGACCTCATCTTGAGTCCATTTCAACACTCCAAAGGACTGGAGTAAAATCTGAACAGCAGGAATATTAGAAGCAGCATCTTTGAAATACTTGCCGCGGAGAGAGTTTTTAACTGTAGTTACCTCTTGGGATTATACATCTTTCCGGCATCAAGATGATGAAGGATACTTCCGTCTACGTGCTGAACGTCTTCTCCGTATTCCTCGCATCGTCCTCATTTGAGCTGATCTAGATTATTTTCTCCCGAGGCATATATTTTGAAGTCATACATACGTAACAGAATAACCTTGCCTAAAGTTAATGGGGGTGCCGCAGTTTGATCCGCGGGTTTTCCGTAGTGGAAGGAACAATGACAATAGGGAGATGCAAATGCTGTGAGAGTCTCCCTGAAATACGCCCCTTCCAAAGATAACCTGTCCTGTTTGAACTCTGACTTGACCAGATCTAATGGTGGAGAGCGAGTATTATTCTTTATTAGTTCTTCATTCTAATACGATTACATGAAACCCCTTACCATTCACGTACGTCACTGGACGGGACATCTGTATTGTGACCGATATTAGTGGATAGTTACAATAGAACACCCCACAATGCATAATAGAATACCATAACAAAAAGGTGACACGTGGCACACTAAGGCCGTAATATCCACTTTGTCCTAACCATCACGTGCCCAGCATCACGCTCAATTTATAGCTCTACTTACCTATTTGATAGGCCCTTATTTTTCTTTAAATGTTGTGTTCGTCATCTTGTTATGTGTAGTTGAGAGCCCGTTACTGAAATTGTATTTTTGTGTTAATTTTGACGGAAGAATAATGGGTAACAGTGTTACTGGGTGATTTGTTATATGTAGTGGAATAATGATGACATTAAAACGAAAAAAACAACGCTTGATTCAATACCTAGTACACTTTTTCTTATTTTATGGAGAATAATATTTTGATATTTCGGGCTCTTTTGTTGATGCCATTTTTCATTTCGAAAAACGTCTATCATCCACCGGTGCTGCAGCCAACTTTAATTTATCAAATTTGTCATTAATTTGAGCAAAATAGAAATCTGAAGTCACTTCCGCTTTAACCGGATGAGAAGTTACTCTAACTTTTTTATTTCGGATATCACCTTATAATATTTCTTCTACTTACACTCAAAATTTCCATTTATTTCATTGATGCATTAATTACGCGATGTATTTTACATTAGAGATGATACAGAAAACTTCATTTGAAATTTCAAATTAAACGAAATTTAGTTGAAAATCCACTATCAATAATACCTCTCATTTTTATAAGTTATGATACAAGTATCAACAGAAAGTACTGATGATATTAGTAGCATTGAAGAAAAATATAAATGTGAAATGGAAAACGTAGTTTAGCAGAAACTGCTTCAGAGGTGGTGCCCTCAAGCGGGCAGAATACCAACAATGGTACAAAAATCAATGCCCTCTGAGATCAGATCAGAATATGTTGAAGCTTAGAGACATGTGCAAGTAGACAATCAAATCCCCTAAAAAGTCTTACAACGCCGAGATACAATCAAATCTCGTTTAGTTTCCAAACGGGTCTCACTCGTTTTGGTCTTTTGCCAAAGCTGTGGGAAGAAATTTCACATCCAGCTCATTTCCTTTTGTAACCAACGACGATGGAACATTAGCAAATTTTTGACAATATCTTTCTTGAATTCTACCCTAGAAGTTCAATTCAGAGGACGTAATAAGGGCTATAAGAACTATCATCAGGCAAGAAATGGCTACATATCAATTCTAAGAGAACTTAATTTATTAAAAAAAGAATGAAGTCCAAAACCAACTCATAATTTTCGAAGAGACAAACATTCAACTGATTAATATATGGTAACTAATGCCTAAAAAAACGCCCTTACAAGAAATCCAAAATGCGAATCTGGAAAGGAACTCTGACTCATTAAAGAAAAACAAGCTTAATACCCCAAATCGAAATGAGATATCAGGAAGATCTATTAAGAATTCATCAATGAGATTAAACCAGATGTCAACTGTGATTCTGCTAATTCATACAAAATAAAAATGTGACATCAACTTGGTGACAGTCAAGTCTGAAGGAAAAAAAATACAAGAAATCAATTTTAAAGACACAATAAGCATCTCTTCAAGTGATTCTAAACTAGTGAGAATGAGACAAAGAAGGCACAATGTAGGATGTGGGAATGGAAATCAAGATTTACAAGTGGAATAAAAGAAAGAAAAATCATCTGTTTATTCTTAATTGGTGTATCTGACAATATTGAAGTAGGTAAATAATATACAGGACTACATGAGGAAACGCACAAATTCTCAAAATAATCATGTAAGAAAACTACCAACACAAAGCACAAGAGGAGAGATGACAAATCTTTCATGATTGGTGTCGAAAATAGAAATGCATCTACGATAACGAATTTGCGAACCAAAGAACATCCTATTCTGTCGATTCAATTCCATCCGTGGAAAGCGATTTTTGGATCAACCCCAATAATCTCGAGTATCGTACTCAGAAGAAGACGAGAGTCAACGAAATTCTTTTTTATGAAAACAATAAAAAGGCTAGTTCATACCCTCGCGAATATTCGCAGGTTTTGTGCGATTCGCAAATCGCAAGAAAATTGCCGCATGAACGTTCATAACCATGCGACAAAAAAATTGCGGTAAATGTAATTTTTCGGTATTTGGGGTTAGGAATTGTTTGTTTTTTCCTTTTTCTATAATAACTTAAATAACAGTTGAACATGGAAGAAGTTCAATGTTTCCCAAATAACATCACCTACATGTTTCGAATATAATTCGTAATACAGAATATTTTTCAATTCGGCATGCAAATGACATCGGTATCATGTTTTTGTTATCTCCAGAAGCCAAGTATCTTCAACAACAATGCAGTTACAGTATAACTAATATCAAGGATCTGTGGTCGGAGGATTCAGCAGATTGAGTGTTTAATACAGTGTCCTTAAAAAGTCAGATCCAAAGTTTTACACACCCTGCTTCAACAGTAACGCCCAGCAAGATGCTCAGGAGTTCTTAATAACAGACATATACTATATAGGTAGTCGGCATTAAGATGTTATTAGATCATTGCAGAAGCGAGATTTGATTTCAACAAAAATATATGAAAATGCTACAGAATAATGGTCTAGATACTTTTGGGGGAGTAGCACCCAGTAGAGCTTGCTATCTACCCCTGAACTGAACCTGAAGTGAACTGCACCTGACTTTTATGAATGCATTTTGTTCCTCAACTTAAATCTACTTTGAAATGTACATGTTGTGGTCACTATTCAGTCACCACAAAATACAGGTCAAATAATGCTTTCCTAGTGTTTGATTTTTCAAAATGGCATTAATGTTGAATGGGAGAATAATATAGGTAATATATGTAAATTCTATATAATTAATTGCACGTAGTTTACTGATTTTTTATATATTTTTTTATATATCAGTCATAACCAGAGCATTTCTTGCAGAATGCAATGGTTCCAAACCTGAAGACACCTTTTTCTCTTCAGTTTTGTCCCCACTGTGGACAACAGTTATCGTCACCCGAAAGTAAATAAAATATTTATTGGAATTATACATCCCCATCTCCCTATGCTGAACTTTTCTAGCATGGAATATTTGACAAACACTACAGATCTTTCATAATTTATTGTGAAATCTAATAAATGCAAATGAAATCTTTTTGCAATCATATAAAACATCCAAACTCCAAAGATATCTTTCAAGTTAGTTGAATCAATATGGCGAAGGCATGGAATAATTTGATATTTATTCTGTTGTTCCGTGGTTTGCGCGAATTCGCAAAAAGATAAAATATTTTAACTTTCTTGCGGCAAGTCTGGCAGCCATTTTATTCGCAGAAAAATCGCGAAATTCGCAGGGGTATGGTTTCGCTTTAAGAAATTCGATAACACAAACCAAAAAGAAAGCTAATGTTTTGGGTGTATCTTTATTTTTTATGAAAATATACAGACGGGTGTGAAATTATCTACATCCACAAATGTACACTGAGAAAAATAAATACACTTTTCTGTACACTTTTCTGTCTGGAATATATTTTGGAAATATGATCTTTCTTTCATACCCGATACCACGTATAAGTTTGTCAGGCCGTCCAAGGGTGGAAGGTGAAATTCCGAAAAAAATCATAGAAGTCACAAATGTTTTTGTAATAATTTCAGCTCGGTATTTGTTAGGCACAAATTACTTTTTACACGTTTCTGCACGGAAAATGTTATGGAAAATGCTATTTCCCTGATTACTTATACAACGTAGGAGTTTTTCAGGCCCTCCGAGGGGGTGGCACGGAGGTGGTTTCAGAAAAAAAATATAGAAGGCACAAATGGCTTTGTACATGCTTCTGCTCGGGATATGTTGTGAAAAATGCTCTTTTCTTCTTTCTTGATACCACATAGGAGTTTGCCAAACCTGTCGAGGTGGTGTAATGGGGGTAAGTATCCGAAAAAAAATCATAGAATGCACAAATGGATTCTTACATGTTTCTGCTCAGGATATGTTATGGAAAATGCTCTTTCCTTTATTACTGATACCACTTAGGGGTTTGGCAAGATTGTGGGGAGGTGCAATGGGGGTAATTATCCGAAAAAAAATCATAGAATGCACAAATGGCTTCGTACATGTTTCTGCTCAGGATATGCTATGGAAAATGCTTTTTTCTTCATCCATGATACCACGTAGGAGTTTGCCAAGTCATCTGAGGGAGTGCAATAGGGATGAGTTTTCAAAACAAAAATCATAAAAAGCACAATTAATTAAGCTCTTATTCAAATGCCTTAAAAAGTGAAAAATAATTTCTTTGGATGAATAACGTACACGTAGGATTTTTATTCTGTCAGTTAAATTCAAGAGCTTTCTGCGCAAAAAGCGGATTCAAAATACAGCTGATTGAATAAATTACTTCTTCACTGGATGTTTTCCGAAAATTTTCATAATTGGGTTAATTGAACGATTATATTAAAAGGTGGATAAAATGGAAATGATAAGTTACCAACCTCTGTCCTTAATCTCAAATGTAATTAATCAATGTCAAAATAATACAAGACACATCCAGAATTTCTCACAAACTTGAAGATTTGTTCTGACTCAACATGATCAACCGCAGGCGTCTACACATAGCTTGCACTTTCTTTAAAATAATAAAGTATAAAAATCCTCCTTACCTACATGAGCATTTAACTTATAGAACAGACAACTTGAATTTGCGAAGAAAGTTGATTTTGACTCCTGCTCACAAAAAAGAATTGTTCAATTGTTCAATTGTTCAATTGTTCTCATATAATGTTTCTGACACAATTAATTATATAAACACCTGGAACCCTAACTGTTTTGTACTAACGACCAATACCTTTAGAAAAAGCTTAAAAAACACTTACTTTTTCTCAGCACTGAAATTTCATCTACATATGGAGAAATCGCATTGAGAATCTGATGAAATGAAAGGTAGAAAAAAAAAATAAAAAATTGTCCACTTCTCGCACCTTCTTGACCTCTTTCCCCCTTCTCTCTTCTCTCACTTCCTTTCTCTCTTTCTCTCTCTCTCTCTCTTCATAAAGATCTTACTGTTCGTCTCTCCTTTTTTAGCCCTACCAAATGTTTATTTTCTCTACCTAGAGGTATCCAACAATCTGAACCAAATGCCCTTTGCTCACCCAATAGGTTTATTTCTATTTATATAACAATTTTTTTGTAAACTGTTATAATATTTGCAATAAAAGTATTATTATTATTTATTTTATTTTTTTATCCGTTAGGAATTACCCAGTCAGGCCCTGTCTCCGGAGCCCCGACACTTCCGGAGGGCGCGCTGGTGTGTCAGTAACCCCAGTAAACACTCCCCACGTCCATGGGGTAAGTGATTACTGGGTCCGAGAATCATGTGCCCTGAGTAGGCGGAGTGAACCAAGAATTACGGCCTTCTGCATTCGCCCGGCTAGGATTTCTGCCAAGTCACGGCAAGCCGGTATGATTTTTAAGTTTGAGAGCAGTGTGTCCATCATTCCACCAAGGACCCCTATTATCAGAACCACCATCTTGACAGAATGGTTTGGGTAAAGCCTGCGGAGTTCAAAGAGAAGATCTCGATATTTAGTCCGTTTTTCCTCCTCTTTTCGGACGATGTTCGTTTCGCCAGGAGCTGAAAACTCAATGACGAAAATCGTCCTACTTTGATGGTCGAGGAGGACTACATCAGGCTTATTGGCTTTTATTTGCCTGAGGGTGGGGAATGAATAGTTCCAATAGGTTCGGCACTTCTCATTCTCCACCACGGACTCAATATCCCCCGGAGCATAAGGCAACACCGGTGTCTCGTCTACACCGTACGAGTGTCGTAGATGGTAGTACAACACTCGTAGGGCCGCGTTATGTCTGTGGATATAGGCTGAGACCGCATAAGCTGGACAAGCTGACAGCAAATGCATTATGGTCTCAGCTGCCCCACGACACGCTCTGCATCTAGTGTCAGGGACCTCTATACCCATCACGCGACTGCGGTAGACGAGAGTGTTGAAGACACCATCCTGGCAGGCCATTATGAATCCCTCGGTCTCCGACTTCAGCCCACTTGACCTGAGAAACGAGAAGGTCAGGTCTCTGGATAAGCCTAGGTCTTCAATGTTCTTGAAGAAGACCCCATCGGCTTATCCTTATGTAGCTGCAGGAGCCTCTCACACTCCGCAGCTTTTACGTGGGCTTTTTGCTGAACGGGTTCCAACTCGGTGATAGAGTTTGGGTTTGTCCGTTCAGTGTCGAATACGAGACCGAGTTCTTCGGCTGCACGGGTTGCTGCCTTGAAAAGAAATGCTCCAATCCCTGCTATTTCATGATCACATACCAAGCAGAGAATGGGATCTGAACTCCTGATGACTTTACAACGAGACATCGGTGTTGCCTTATGCTCCGTCGGATATTGAGTCCGTTGTGGAGAATGAGAAGTGCCGAATCTAGTGGAACTACTTATTCCCCACCCTCAGGCAAATACAAGCCAAAAAGCCTGATGTAGTCCTCCTCGACCATCGAAGTAGGATAATTTTCGTCATTGAGTTTTCAGCTCGATCCAGGCGAAACGAACATCTTCCGAAAAGAGAAGGAAAAACGGACTAAATATCGAAACCGGCTCTTTGAACTCCACAAGCTTTACCCAAACTATTCTGTTGAACTGGTGGTTCTGATAATACAAATATATAGTCAGTAAAAACTGTATATGGTGACCCAGACATTGTAGACTGGTCAAAATCACATAAAACACGTCAATATTAATGAGGTTCATATCATAATAGATACTCACATCTAATCCACAGAAAGTAGTGTTCATCTATGACTGTCAGAACTGTCCAGATTTATAAAATTCCCGAAAGAGGATCAACCAGATTCTTTTATCAATATTTTGACTTGTTTCTAAATTATTTAATTTTTTTTCTTCTACAGGTAATGGTATGGCTGACGTACAGATTTGTCACAACGAGGTTGCAATACATTGTTTTTCTTGTTTGTTTCTGGTGTTATGATGATGGATCGTAGGCTGTAAAGCGATACATCCTTTATTATTTTTTTTTCAACACCCATACTATAATAATACACTTTTATGCCCATAATCCGTTTCATAAATGAGATCCACTATGATACAGATTTTTAATCAATAGAAACCCATAATTTTCCAATCAAGCATGATCTGTGTATTTGACGTTTGTTTGTCCTAGATTCCTATCTAATTGTTTTATTTGTTAAAATCAGTATCTAGGTGTTAAATTTTCGTAGAATATAGCTTAACTTCGATAATTATATTATCATAATGTCTGAAATCAGCGATATAAGAGAATTACCATCGACTGCTCCACACATATCGGAGGAAGCAGAAAATGCAGTAAAAAATATTTTTATGTTCAATATAAAGATAAATAGAATATTTATAGTTTACCTATATATACCCATTGTAATTCCCGAGGTAATACTATGCATTACAATTTTGTAGAATTTTTTTACAAATACGAGTAATTACTGTAATTGTGTTCAATACAAATATAAATATGAAATTCATAGTTCTTAATTATTTATTGTGTGTAGAAAAAAATAGCGTATGCAACTTTCATGTAATGGTTATTAATACATGATCGTTGCATAATATATTATTATTACTAGGAAAACAATTTCATAGAACATCACTCCCATTGGCAGCTCGATTGGCAGGCTCAGCCCTGAGATTATCTTTCGCCAACGAACTGTCAGACACATTTTGCTGGATCTGAACACCAACAAAGATAGTTGATCAGACGGTATTTCGCCTATCGTTCTCAAGAAAGGTGCTCCCGAACTAACACCAGTACTTCGCAAGTACATAACCCCTCTTATAATTTGTGGGTACTTATTTCTGTTAACTATCAGTCACCAAAAAAAGGGAAATACCCTACCTACATTAACAAATTCATATCTATCGCACTGTTATCTCGAAGGTTCATGGAATACCTAGAACGTTCGGAATTGTCAATAATCGGAAATAAGTTTTCTGTCATCAGAGGTCAACTGGTAACCTACTTGCTTATGTCCCATACAGAACTGGAAAAAAAGTATGGGCATATCCGTCCAGTCGACCAGTACAAAATGTACCAGATACATGTGATGGATAATGAAATATTTGACTGGACTACTGTTCACCAGAGTAGTCCAGTTGAATACTTGATTATCCATTCCGTATATCTGTTATATTTTGTATCGGTCGACTGGACCGATATATTCCGATAATTCTATTCCAGATCTGTATGCCAGCAATCCATTGAAACATATGTAGAATTTCTGGGTGTGGCATTAGATTTTTCCAAGGCGTTTGATCGCGTTTGGCGTCAAACTCTTCCTTTTCAATGTATTCCTGCCAAACTTCCATCCACTCTGCTGAGTGCTGTCAAACTTTCTTGCTGACAGATAGGTATCCTCTCCTTATTCGATTGGGCAAAAATTGCTCGTCAGCGTCAGTAGGTCGAAAATCTTTACCAATGCCCACTTTTGCTCGATATCTTTCAGCAATACTATTTTGTAGAAATACTAATACATAAGGTCCAACGCCAAAAAGCCCCTAGCTCCTTCACATTCGTCAACTCAACCACTAATAATTAATTGAAGTAGAGAGAGATCTTACCTATTTCAGAATTCTTTTTTCGTATAAGGATATATCTGCCGCAGAACAAAAACCGAATCTTTTATTTACAATTCAGAAAATGCAACTTATCTGGTTAGTTGGATACTTCACCAACAAATCCATATTTTTCTTGGGATATCGCGGGAAAAGTCAGTAGTTATCAAAGCTAAAACGGGCCACAATAATTTGAAACAAATTCTGTCACTTTACAAGTAGGTATATTTGCCATCTATTATGTATCAGCCGAAGTTGAGCGTTTCCTTCAGATGTGAAAAAAGAATTCTATATAATATATGGTGGTCTGACAATGGTTTGACTATGTATTCCGTTTCGGCTACTAGATGTCACACCGGAATAAATGAAGCTGCCAAGGATGTATAGGTATACGTCTTGTTTGTTTAATGTCATTGACTGAAACTATTACTCTCTGACACCAAAACCTATAATGACACTCCAAAGTCACCGAGTAGCTCCTAAAGTTCCAATCCAATCAAACCCGTTTATAATGTCAGGTGAAGTTGAATTCAGGGGCAACATGAGTTTCAAAATATTCAAATAAAACATGAAATTCATGAAAGGAAGAAAAAAGAATGAAGGTCAACACAAAATAAAGAAGACAGTTGCCGCTCTCCATTTGAGAGTTTCAAGCTTTCAAGTACCGGGCTTCTTATTCTAGTTCAATCACTGGCTAGAAAATGACGTGTGAAAATCCACCAATAGCAAGTATGGAATAAGGAGCTCCGGTACTTGAAACTGTCAAATGGAAAACGGCATGTGTTCTGTCAGTTCTGTGGTTATTGTTGAGGCTCAGGCTCGGCTTGAAGCACAGACCTCGAGGTCTGTGGCTTGAAGTAGCATAATTTCATGTTTGCCAACTTAGCAAATGCAAAACTCCATAACGAAACAGCTGATTTTGCACTTCTGCAGTTCGTGAAAAATCTTGAAAATTGATATTGGTTATGAGTAGGGGGTGTACGGAAGTTAAATGTAAACTGAGATGACACAAATCTTCCATAAATGTCAATGAATCATCTGATAATAAACATCAGAAAGTCAAGAATAACACTTGGAAATCAAAATACACAATAGGTTAAATGGCTCTTTACAAAGGATTTCGAGTTCTTGAAAAATCCAGACCACCAAGTCCCCACAGTATCCTTTTAGAACATAAAGGAAAAGAAAATACCCTATTATTTGAATCCCAAGCAGTGGCAGTCCTATGTGAGTTTATTGTTAGAGTATAGTTACTTTCATTTTCTTTTATTTTTAATTTTGTAGCTGTACAAGAGACTGAAGCTGTAAGGAAACAGTACACCAAAATTCTGGAGGCGTACGGCTGCTTGGGAGTACTGCAGTTGAATGTTGGGGAATCTACTGTGCTCTATTTGGTTATGATAACAGGATGCTTTTCGATAGGCAAAGTTGGGGACTCTGAGATATTTCGAATAACTCAGACCCAGTTTATACCATTACATTACCCACAAAATGAGGAACGAATTGGAGAAGTCAGTCTTCCTTATATATTTTTGTAAGATTTTCATTAACTTGTGTTTAAGGTGAGAAAACTCCTGAACTCTGGAACCTTTTACTTCTCATGGTATTCGGGCCCCCCAGAAAATGTGCCCTTGGACCTGACCTTATGTGCCCAAAGAAGAAATAGAACGTCAACTACAGATCACAGATTTTTTTGGTTTGCTGATTCATTTTGAAATGAACCATTTAAATAAATTTAAATTTCAGGAATCGAATGTTACATGTTCACCTAGTTAGATTTGGAGTTGATTGTAGTAACTGGCTTGTTAGAGCCATGTGTGGCTCTGTTGAAATTAGAACTGTTTATGTCGGCCACAGAAAAGCCTTGGCATCTGTTATATCTCGTTTGAGCTGTGAGAGAGCTGGAACTAGGTTATATTGACATAAATAGAAGTTATTATATTTGTAATATTTTCATTTTAGATTTAATGTACGTGGTTCTAACGATGAAGGTCATGTAGCAAATTTTGTTGAAACTGAACAAGTAATATTTCTAGATAATGAACTTACATCATACCTTCAAACAAGAGGTTCAGTTCCTCTCTTTTGGGAGCAACCAGGAGTTCAGGTACAAGTAACTCTGACATGAATTTACTTCTATGGCCTCACTCTCTAATAACAATTTTGAATTTGTAATTTTATTGAATTTCAGGTTGGTTCTCACAAAGTAAGGATTTCTAGGGGATATGAAGCATCTAAGTCTGCATTTAATCGACATATGAGTACCATTAAAGAACGGTATGGGCAGCAAGTAATTGTAAATTTATTGGGAACAAGTCTGATAGGAAGTAAGGAAGGAGAGGCTACTCTCAGTCAAGAATTTCAGGTGGGTGATTTCTATATTCAAAATTTTTAGTGATACAGTTATAGTAGTTAATTGAAATTGATATGCCTTTGATACATATTTTTCAATTCTTCATTCAAATAATGATTCTGTTGGATTGTAGATGATTCGTACTTCTACGTAAATCTATTCAATAGGTTATTTTTATCAGCAAGTCTTCAATAGAAAACAACTGCTTCATATGACTTTTGAATTATATCTGTTAGATTCTTGCCAGCGAAAATATCCTTTTGTATCAGTTCATGTGGAATTGAATTATGTGTATTTTGATTTTCAGAACTGTTTATAAAAACTTCTTAGTAGCTAGGTAATTATTAAAAAACTAATTTCATATTTTGTCTCTATCACTTGCATGGTGAATGAAATACGTATTGAGGTGCAGAAAATAATGATTTGATGTTGGAAAAATACTCGTGTATTCTTTACTACACTATGGTTCCAAACGGTATTTTCAATTAGTGTAATAGATATATTTTATATTTTCAGAAACACCATAAAGAATCTGTCCACAGCGATGTGCCACACATTGTTTTTGACTACCATCAAGAATGCCGCGGCGGTAATCTAGCAAATTTGCAAAAATTGAAATCTAAAATAGAACAACAAAGTCAAGACTTTTCTTATTACCATGCTAATGGCACAACAGTTTACAGGTATAATATTCAGTATATGATTTTGAATATACAGGGTCTCCAAAGTTATCGCTGTCATCAATTCTCATATTCTCATTTTTGAAAACTCGGATTTTTGAATTGTTCGTAACATTCTATAATATTGTAATAAATACTTGTTATTTTTAGAATATAGGAAATCAGGTTCTGGTAATGCTTTATTTGACTGACATAATTTTCCATTTGCCATTGAGGCAAATCCAAAATGTATTTTTAATTACTGCTTACTGCTTAATCATATTATGCAGTATTAGAATAAATTGAAAAAAACTGATAAAAATTCAGGTCTTCAAATAGGTTGATGTGACTTATTTTCACCTACATTCAATTATGAATAGATTTTTCAAAAAACACTTTTGTTCTTCATGAAATACAAGCATACTTTACTTTTGAACAAAGTTCCATTTTAGTAAGTTATACAGGGTGTTCCTTAAAGACATGCTAATATTTAAGAAGGTGATTCTTTGACTCATTTTAAGAAAAAAACTTCCTAGGAACGTGTGTCCCAAAAAGTCTTGACTTATGAGAGACATGGTGATAAAATGTTGAAAAAAAAAAATCAGTTATTTAATAATAACAGATAATATTGTAGACATCTTTATGAAATATGGTACATGTCTTCTATGCATCAAGGTGCATTTTGTGGTGTACACAAATTTTCATTTCCCCTATCAGTGGCGTCTGTAAGGGTTTTGCATCGAATATTTTTGGAGAAAAAAATACTATGCCACTGATTTCTCTTGAAATAAAAATTACCTTTAAGACCCTCATTCATTTTTCAGCAAACTTGATCTCATGGATTTTTTTGTACAACCTATGGTTTTCGCTAAAAAAATAAAAATCTCTTTACTTCAGGATCAATTCGTCAAAAATCTAATGCGGTGTGGAAATGTTTTGTGCATTGACTGAAAGCAAATTAATAGATCAGATGTGTTCCAAAATGAATGAGAAATCAAATTTGCTGTAGAATTAATGAGAATCTTAAAAATAATTTTCATTTCAAGAGAAAGCAGTGGCGTACTATTTTTTTCTCCAAAAATATTCATTTCAAATCGGGTACGGACGCCACTGGTGAAGAGAATGAAAATTTCTGTACATCACAAAATGCACCTTGATGCATAGAAGACATGTACCAAATGTTATAAAGATGTCTACAATATTATCTCAGTTATATTAATGTCAAGACTGTTAGGACATACATTCATAGGGAGTTTTTTTTCTTCAAATGAGTCGGAGAATCACCCCCTTAAACATTAGCATGTCTTTAAAGACCACCCTGTATAATCAATAATTCATTTGGTGCATTTTGATTTTGGGGAAATGGAGATGCATTTATGAAGAATGCATTCTATTTGTCTTTTTGGTTATTATTTATCAGAATATTTGAAGACTATTCCTTGGTAAAACAGAATAGACAACATCCATACTACTACATTTTATTGGATACCTGCCGAAAATAATTTTCTTGTATCTACAAAAAAGTAACAAATTGAAAATTAAATACCAATGCCATAAGCTCCTCACATACTCTAAAATGTATCCATTTTATAGTTTACAAACAGGCACAGTTCGTACCAACTGTTTGGATTGTTTGGATAGAACCAACTGTGTACAAACCTTTCTTGGACTGGAGGTATTCCGAAGCAGTTTGTTTTCATTTATGGTACTTTTAACGGACAATTTTTGTAGACTCTAGCCAAACAGTTGATCTCCATGCAGTTAGTTGACAAGAAACAGACAATATCTAGGTTTGAGGAGGTATTTAAACAAATGTGGATAAACAATGGTAATGAAATCAGTAAAATTTATGCTGGTACCGGAGCAATACAGGGTGGATCAAAGGTGAGAAATTGATAATTAATGACTACATCAAACCTGATAATAAATCCGATTTCAGTTGATGGATGGTGCACGTTCGGCAGCTAGAACGATACAAAATAATTTGTTGGATAATTCTAAGCAGGAAGCTATAGATATCCTGCTTGTTGGATCTACGTTGTCTACAGAGTTGGCAGATAGGGCCAGGACACTTTTGCCGTACAATACGCTCCATGGTAAATACAAGAAAGTTTTTTCAACAAATACTGAATTATTTATTAATTTCGTTGTGTTTTTGTTTTTTTTTTTTCAACTTACACAACCCGAATGATGAAAATATTCCTACTACTACTACTTCACAACAAACGTATACACATGAACGAGATATATCCTTGCATATAATAATTATAGTACTCGCTTATAAACACTCGTAAAGTGTATCCATAGCATAGCCTGTGCGGGTAGAGGACGGCTATTATTATTTGCCGTGGCGCAATTTGCGCAATATTGAACATTTTACCCTATTCGACAGGTTTGTCTGAGAAAATGAAACGAATTGGTGATATGTATGTTGTCAAAGCAACTTTGAAAACCACAAGATGACTTGGGACCACCATATCATGCATCTGTCAAAAAATCTGAGTACTGTCTCTTTCATAATGAGACTGTTGTCCCTAGACATCTTGAAACTAGCCCACTATGGACTCGTTCAATCAATACTCAGTTGTTTTCCTATGTTATTGGTGAAACAAAAAAATTTAAATGAAATGAAATCACGTATTCAATATTGAATAATAAATCAGTTTTTCAAAATTTAGAGTGAATAAATGGTTATGACTATGTTATAAACTGCCCTCCATTACGTCAAATGAAAAAAGTGCATATTTTACGATACTGGAAACCCCCATTTCGCGGTCTTTCGTCGGTTACTGCTCTTTACTCGCCCATGATTGGCAGACATTTGAATACGCCTACGATGTTTACTTCTACCTCGTGAGTTTTCGGTTTCCCTTTGTCGGAAAACAAAATATGCTCCCTTTTTTATGTATGATTCGAGGTTCGAGGAAATAGTAACGTCAGAGTGGGATAATGTTTACTTCATTTTTTTGTGAATTTTCGGTTGCCATTGATGCGAGCAAATCGTTAATTTCGAATTTTTTACGGAATGGAATATTGGTGGTTGTTGCAGCATTGAAATACCTCTTCGATGGTTTCTATTTTTTTATATAGTATGAATTGAATTTTGATTAACACGAGTTTTTCATTCACTTATTTGTATTAATCACTCTATATGAAAGGTAACTTCTGGTCCTGAAAAAAGTTTGTGCATGGCCAGGGAAAACCTGGAAAGTCAGTGAAAATTTTCTCGCTTCCAATGTGGGAACCCTGTTAATATACCTTGTTCATGTGGTAAATTGATAAGACTTGTTAAAAAAGAATTGTTGAAATAGTAATTTTCGTCACCCGGCTGCACCTTTACGAGCGACCCTCAGAAATCTTCGCTAGACTTGTACGAAGTAGGTAAGACTTTTAGATAGTGAAAGCGCTGGCATTCGAACCCACGTACGTACCTACCGAATCTACCGATGCGCGCGAGTTGAGTGAACGCTTCACCCGCCTGCCTCCATGGACTAGAAGGAAAACTGGATAAACCTATGACAAACCATTGGTATTATAGGAACCATTTCAAAATGCAAGGAGACCCCCCAAAGAAAAGAGGAAAATCAAATAAAATGCCTGCACCCACCAAATAATATAATAATAGCCGTCCTCTACCCGCATAGACTCATGCCCTTGGATGAACATGAGTTTATTCGGGATTATTCCAGTCAGGACCTATCTCCGAAGCTACGACACACCCGAAGAGCGCACTGGTATCATTTACCTAAACGGCCATTCCCAACATTCATGAGGTTAGTGATTATTGGGTTCGGGAATTATATGCCCTCAGGAGACGAAAAAGTTGCCCGAGGGCAACAACTTTCTGCATTCGAACGGCTAAGATTTCTGTCGGTATAATTTTTAATCGAGAGTTGCATGTCCGAGACTAGCGTGGCCGAGACCGACGTTGCCGAGACTAGCGCGTGTACATCATTCCACCAATTACTCCTATGATCAGAACCACCATTCTAACTAAATGGCTTGGGTAAAGCCTGCGGAGTTCAAAGAATACATTTCTGTAGTTGGAATTTTTTTCTTAAATCCGTTTCTATGGCGATATTCGTTTGGTTTAGAGTGGAAAATCGTTTTATTTAGGTGGTACATCAGGTTGGTTAATTGGCTTGAATTTGCCTGAGGGTGGGGAATGATTAATTAGATTTGTCATTTCTTATTCTCAACAACAGATCCAATATCCCCCGGAGCGTAAGGCAACACAGGTCGCTCATCTATAATTTATGAGTGTCGTAGCTGGCAGTAGAATACTCGTAACGCCGCGTTATGCCTCTGGATATTTATGCTAAGACTGCATATATTGGACATGCTGACAGCAAATGCATTACGTCCATAAGTGTCCCACGACACGTCTTGCATCTAGTGTAGACGGAAGACCAGGGCGTTAATGACACTATCCTGGCAGGCCATTATCACTCAGTCTCTGATTTCAGTCCAATAGACCTGAGGAAGACAAAGGTCTAGTTTTTGGATTTGGTTTTCGATGTTCTCGAATATCATGAAGCTGAAGGAGTACCACACTGTCTCTGCAGCTTTTACCTGCGCTTTTATAAGAAACATGTTCCCAATCGGTAACGAACTTGGGTCATCCCGTATCGAAAACGATACCAAGCTCAAAGACATGTTTCAGTACCTGATCGGTGAACATGCAGCGAAGAGAATCTGAATTCCTGATAACAGGCTCCTCCCAATAATATTCTGTTATGAGACAATCCAAACTGAAAATGTCGCGGCCTCCCTGTTGTTTGGTGAGGCATAACCATGAAACAGACGATTTAGGATGCAAATTCTTGTGAAAATTCATTATTTTGCGAGTTTTCACGTCGAATTGACACAGCTCTACTTGAGTGGTATCTGATGACCAGATCTGTTTGACTTTGTGTTGATATTTGCTGCGGAGAAAGTTTTTCTTGGTAGTGGTGTTGTTCTGCCACTAGGTAATTATTTTTGGCTTCGAGGTAGGATGATTTCGTCGAAGACATCATCTCCGCGTCCCTCGTATCGTCCTCTTCTGATCTGAGATAAACTGTTTCACATTTGTCGATTCCGAATTCCATGGCGATATCATAAAGGTACTTTTCTACAACGTTTAAGTACTGATATAGATTCATTTTTTCTTGATGCATAAAGTTTCAGATCATCCACGTTAAATAAAAGGGTGACCTTATGCCGCTGGTTGCTTTTTGAAGGCAACGGACAATGGTGATAGGGAGATGCAGAAAAGAAGACAATGATTAATAATATTGTTATTAAAGTATAGTTATAGATCCGGTACACCCAGATATCCAATGGCTTCCTTCATTGAGGATGAAAAGGCAGGGAGCAGTTGGAAGTAGAATAAAAATCTAGGGATTTTCCTGTCCCTTAGCATTTTATTGAATGACTAGACATCAGTAGAGAGAAATTTTTATTTTTTCCCTGTGATAGTTTCGAGAGACAACCTTTTATTTTCCCTACAAAAATGACCTTCAAATGAAACTGAAATTATGTTTTGATGTGTTTATGATATTTGAAAAATTCACTTTTTATATGCTGAGCATTCTTCCAAATTAACCAATGAAAAATCAATGGCCATTTTGAGGTTCATCGATTTATAATTCTTACCAGTATATTATATCCCATTCGACTTCATACAATTTCACATTATTTATATTACCTCTACCTTAGTTGAAAATCTCCAGTTTTTGACATTCAGTTTGAAAATAAAATCTACTTGTAATAGTAATGCCAAAAATCAGGATGAACGCTCTAATGCCCCTATGTATTGAGAATAGTAATGTATGTAAAGTGATATTTTTCGGGATGAATAAGAATTTTCCAGGGCGAGTCGTAGGCGAATCATCCTGGAACCCTGCGAGCTACTTTCAATATTTTTTTATATCCGTTTTGTATATTAAAAAGGATATCGATGGCTAATAACGTATGAACTTTATCTAGACAATGATATATAACAATCACTCTTATGAATACGTTACTTACGAATAATAATTACATAATAATTGTGACAAATACTAATATTAATATTATTAGGGATATCAACAGAAGTGGCAGTGTTGAAATTAAAATTAGATGCATTAGTGATTGTACTAGTATTCGAGATATTAATTTCGTTACGGCCATTTTCAGTCTGTGAAGCTAGGTGAATTTTGTTTCTTAAAGAATTTTCTACGTATTTCTCTACTAGTTTGGTTGATATCCATCCTCCGGCCCTCTTCAAGTTTGTTATACTACCACCACTTTCAGCGAGTAAAGTGGCTCCTGCATAAACAGTGCCCGGTGTATTCTTTGGGATTTGGTAATTTAAGAAAATAGAAATTCAACAATTGCGCGGGTGATCTTTCCAAAAGTGTGAATACCAATAAGGTGCATAGTACATTTTCCGTTTTCATAATAAACAAATAATCTACGATGTGGTGTGTTTGCTTGGCGAAATGGCAAACATTTTCTGAACAAAGAAATATTATTTTCTCCAATGACGACAAAGGTTCTTTCCTCATTCGTTTTAGAATTAGGAATGTTAATCATTGTCATGGTTGTCTTGTCTTCTATATCACCCAGATTCATTATACAAAGCTCTTCACGATGAAAAACGCCTGTCAAACCAATTATTAATGCAATTGATCACAAGAAAAGAAGAGGAATTAGATTTATTTATATTATCTTTGTCATTAGGCTGATATTATGTCCAGCTACTGATGATATTTAATAAGTTTAATTTTTTTGATTCTCAGTCAGTAAATTTTCTTTTGAGGAAATCAATAACTTTGGGTTGGCGGCTTATATCTATATTATTTTTAATATTAACCATGGACTTGAGCATCAAGTAATTGCTTCAGAGGCTTTAAATATGCAAGACTTACTTATAGTATGCACAGTTCATGTTATTGTCAAAGCCGCCTACAAAAGTAACAAGAATCGTCCCGAAAGTAAAGAATTCGTTTCGAAAGTGAAATAATCGTCACAAAAAAGCTAATTTTGGTACTTTTTGTGTAAAATATTACTTTCGATTTAATGAGTAATTTCGAGACAGCTACAGAAAAACATATAATTAACCTTACAAAGCTCAAAATTAATTTTGAAACCTTTCACTGAGAAATATGTTTGTTTTACATAACATCCAATTCTTCTAAAGTTTTTATGCTTTTGCAGCTCCCAATCATGTTCTTCGAGAGATGTGCAAGCGTTACACAGAATATACAGAAGCATTGCCAATTCGAGTTTCGGTTGGCACTTACAATGTCAATGGTGGAAAGCATTTCCGCAGTGTAGTTTTCAAAGACATTCAACTATCAGATTGGCTCTTGGATCCTCACACGAAGAACCAGGGAAGTCTAGTGGATATCGGATACACCGATGCATACAAATCCATCCCCGTGGATATATTCGCTATAGGATTCGAGGAAATAGTCGATTTGAATGCTGCCAATATTGTTAACTCCAGTACAGAGAACGCTAAGTCATGGGCCATTGAGTTGCAGAAAGTATTGTCTCGAGATAGGCCTTATGTTCTGCTCACGTACCAACAATTAGTTGGAGTGTGTTTGTATATTTTTGTGAGGCCTGATCATGTTCCTTTCATTAGAGATCTTGCTTTCGACTCTGTCAAAACCGGATTGGGAGGACATACAGGAAATAAAGGTATGTGTTTTTTAAATGTTGAAATATAAATTTGATTCGGATTTCTAGTTGCATTCTAACAAATACTTGTGCATATGTATTTATGAACCTTGCACTGTGATGAATGATATTTGGTTCATGATCCCCATACTGAAGATTCCATAAAACATGCGAATGTTTGATGACAGAAAGTTTTTTTCTAAAAAAATTTTCAGTTACTATGTTTCCTAGTAGTAAAGGTCAAAGATCATCGACATTTCTGGTTGATTTTGGCGTTCTCTAGGATAGCTTCCTAAGCCCTCTACTCTTTCTACTATTCATTAACAATCTCCCTGGCTACTTGAGTGACGGTAAAGTTAAAGTGTTTGGTAATGACACTTCTACCATCGTCTGTAGTCCAAATGTGGATCAAACTCTGGCAAAATAGCAAAAATCGAAAACAGTTCAGTTGGTATATTTTTCATTCAGTTTTGACATTGTTCCCCTATCTAGTGTATCATTCATGGTTTTACCTAAAAATTTTATATTTTCACATTGTTTGGATTCACCTCTCCCTTTTCAATTTCTATATTTTCAATCGTCTTTTGTCTGGAGTGAAATATTGAAAAATTTGTTTCTTCAGAATTAACGTACAGTTTATTTGTTGAGAATCATAGAATAATTATTCTTATTGAATCATCACAATTGTGTTGGGTGGTTTCGATGGAGTCTTTTGCTACCAAGATCGACAAATCATCTGCGTAAAGTATCAGCTTGTATTCATCTAGGTATGGAACACAATCGAATGCTTTGCTCAAGTCACAGTATTCTCCAATTGGACATCTTTTTTTATCTAATTCTGTTAATATGTCTATATGTTTCTGTTGTTGCTGTTGTGGTTGACTTCGATTTTCTAAATCCATGTTGTTCATCTGGTATCAAATATCTCTAATATACAATACTCAAAAAGTTTGGCAAACACTTAAGTAAGAGACAAGGGTCTATAATTTTCAGAAGAGTTTTCCGCATTTTTTTTATGTGAAGGAATCACCTTTGCTACTATTAAAGACCGGAAAAATTCCTGTTTCTACAAAGGAGTTTATGATGTGACAAAATGATTTAGCTAATTCTTCCTTACATTCTTAAATGATATATATATTATTAGGCAGATAATCCGGACCAGACGAACGCTTGTTTTTAATTCTGTTAAAAATATCAGTCATTTTTAATACTGTGAATGGTACCACCATTGAAGTCGTGATATTTCTAGTAAGGTGAACAGTACCGCCTATATCTAGTGGTATATTATTTATAACTTTCTTTGGTGCATCGATGAAAAAGTTATTGAAAGTGTTTGCTATAGCAAGAGGTGAACTGATTTCCTCATTTTCATGTATCAGCCTAATGTTAGTTTGGACCAAGATGTTTTACTATTGTTTTCAGAGTTCTGAATTGTAATATCATTGATTTCGTTTACACATTTCCACAATTTGTTTGTGATTACGTGTTCTCGTTTGATAGTGTTCTCGTAGTATTGGATAGTTTTTCTAAAGTATATAAATCTTTAAGCTGTGCACTTGAGTTCTACCATATCAGTTAACCAACTTCACGAATCTGGATTTGATTTTTAATTTTGTGGAGGAAATGCATTCAAAAAGTGATTTTGAACAATAGTTGCAAATTTATTGTATTTGCCTCACATTTTTTTGGATTGTATACTACTTCCAAGTTTTTATTTTTCAGCAGTTGAGAAAATTATTGTTTGTTTTTTTTGCTATAGTTTCTACCTGCATTTGTACTTTTTTTGTCAACTTACAGTAGGAGTATCTTTGACTCTATATTATCAATTCTTCTGCAAGATTGTGATGTTACTCAGGTATTCTATACTATACTTTAATTCCATATTGGGCGAAAATATCTAATACTTCCTCCCTCTCACGAGATATTTTAAAATCTGTATTGAAATCTCCTGTAACCCATAAAAATTTACCTTGAAAATTTCATTTATTGACTCTTGTAGTTATAATTCTGTGACATAAACTCATATTGTTGAATTCACAACTACAGCATTCAAAGACTTTCTCTTCATTTAATTGCTCGGTAGCGAGGCGGTTAGATGCCTGCCTTCTAAACTTCCGCTTGATCCGCTTGGTCAGGTTCGAATCTTGGAAAACGAGAAAATATTTCTCAATTTCATAGGCAATGTAAGTTGTCTATATGCCAATCCCGACGTCTGGTGCTTGCTTGGAGTTCGCGCCGAACACCCGGGGTGGTGCTGTAGGTTTTCCGGGTTTTCCTACAGCTGAAAAGTGAATACGCCACAAAAATCAGTAAGCTGCCCCGGAACGCCATGGCAAATGATAATAACAGCCGTCCTCTACCCGCATAGGCTATGCTTTTGGGTACACTCTATGAGTGTTTATGAGGGAGTATTATTATTATTTTAATACGTTAAGACTATTCCAGTCAGGCCCTGTCTCCGGAGCCCCGACTCTTCCGGAGGGCGCGCTGGATCATTTGTCCCAATAAGCACTCCCCACGCCGTGGGGTAAGTGACTATTGGGTCCTGAGCAGGCGAAGTGAACCAAGAATTACGGCCTGAAGACACCCTCCTGGCAGGCCATAAGGAATCCCTCGGTTTCCGACTTCAGCTCAGTCAGGTTTCTGGATAAGCCAAGGTCTTCAATGTTCTTGAAGAAGACCCCCATGCATTGGCTTATATCCTTGTATAGCTGCAGAAAGACCCTTACTCTTCGCAGCTTTAACGTGTGCTTTTTGCTGAACGGGTTCCAACTCGGTGACAGAGTTTGGGTTCGTCCGTTCAGTGTATATCGAATACGAGACCGAGTTCATCGGCTGCACTTGAAAATGCTCCGATCCCTGCTTTTTCATGATCGCATACCAAGCAGAGAAGGGGAGCTGAACTCCTGATGACTTTATAGGCTCCATCCAGCACCATTCTGTTGTGTAGACACTCCAAACTAAGTCCACGGCCTCCCCGTTGTCTAGGGAAGTATAACCGTGGAAGGACGATTTAGGATGCAAGATCCTATGGAGATGCATTATTTTGCGAGTTTTAACATCGAGTTGTCGCAGTTCTTCCTCCATTTCATTACTACAAAGAAGTAAAGTATAATCGGAACGGCAAGCATATTAGTTGCACCAACTTTGTTCTTTCCCGGCAGTTCTGATGACCAGATATGTCGGAGTTTATTCTGATACTTGCCGCAGAGAGAGTTTTTGACAATAGTTACCTCTTGGGTGAGGCATTGTTCCACCCCTAGGTATACGTTTCTCTGGCATCCAGATGATGTAGGATGCTTCCGTCTACGAGCTGAACGTCCTCTCCGTATTCCTCTTATCGTTCTCTCTTGAGACGAACCGTGGAACATTTATCGATCCCAAAATCCATTCCGATAGTATGCATGTACTCTTGCACAACCCTTAAGGACTGATGAATATTCTTTTCTCCGGAGGCATAAAGTTTAAGGTCATCCATGTAAAACAGATGGGTGACCTTATGCCTCCGGTTGCTGGGGGTGCTGCAGTTGTATCCGCTGGTTTTTCGTAGTGCAACGGACAATGGCAGTAGTGAGATGCAGAAGAGAAAAGGGCTGAGGGAGTCTCCCTGAAACACGCCCCTTCTAAAGATAACCTGCTCTGTTTGAACTCTGACTTGACCAGATATTACGGTGAAGCGAGTCCTCCAGAGCGGCATCAGCTGTTCAATGCATCTCACTATTTGATCGGGTACTGCAAGGCATCTGAGCAAATGCATGATGAGCTCATGCGATGTTGTATCACATGTCTTGCGATAATCGATCCAGGCCATTGAGAGGTTACGCTTATACTGCACGGAGTCCTGCGTGATGCATCTGTCGATCAGCAGGTTTTCCTTGCAGTTTATTATTTTTTTTTTATTCCATAAGATATATACAAGTCAGGCCCTGTCTCCGGGGCTCCGATACAACCGGAGGGTGCGCTGGTGTGTCAGTACTTTGCACTAAACAATTTGAAGAGATGTTTCAATATTCATGCTTTACAGTGTTGTGAAGGACTGTAACAGTCTTCGACACAAAAAATATTCATTATAATTTATTCCTCAACTATCATGAGTCTTTCAGATATAGCTTCAAGCAACGAAAATGATGGCTAAAGTGGCATTAGTTTACTCAAAATTTACATTTATGACGATTTTCAGGAGCCGCTGCTATACGATTTGTTTTCTATGCGACATCGATTGCGTTTGTTTGTGCACATTTTGCTGCAGGACAGTCCCAAGTAAATGAAAGAAATGCTGATTACAACGAGATAACTAGAAAAATCACATTCCCAATGAGCCGCTCTTTGAATTCACACGAATATTTGTTTTGGTGTGGAGATTTCAACTATCGAATAGACATGGACAAAGAGGAATTGAGAGAATTGGTGAAACAAGGTGATTTTGACACAATACTTCAACACGATCAACTGAAAAAGCAGCAAGAAGCAGGTAATGTTTTCAAGAGTTTTAACGAAGGTGATATTAATTTTGCACCAACGTACAAATACGATCTATTTAGCGATGATTATGATACAAGCGAGAAGTGCCGAGCTCCCGCGTGGACCGATAGAGTACTTTGGAAAAGACGAAATCAATCTCCAGATATAGCCGGCACTCCACAAGAATCTCCGGATAAACTTGTCTATTATGGAAGGGCTGAGTTGAAACAAAGTGATCACAGACCGGTTGTCGCGATCATAGATATCGAAGTGAGAAAAATCAAAGAAGACAAACGCCAGCGAGTTTTCTATGAAGTAATTGCGGATATGGGGCCGCCTGACGCTACTATAATAGTGCATTGTGAAGATGCGCCTCAAAATGAGGATTCAAGTGTTTTTGACGATAGTATGGTGATGACACTTCTAGAAGATTTTGCTCAATTTGGAGAAACCATTTTGGTCAGGTTTGTCGCGGATACCATGTGGATTACATTCAGAGATGGGCAGGCAGTTTTGGAAGCTATGAAGAAAACAAATGGGCAGCTACAGGTATGCAAGATGATCTGTGGTTAACTGGTAATTGATGATATTTATACATTTGGGATCGAGTGTCATGTTTTTATACACTTCCAACTAGGTGGTTGCTGGTATTAAAGTTTCCGTAAATATATTACTTTGAAAGCAACCATTTAAAAAAATATTTCGATCTTCTATAGAGATCACAATCAACTGGTGAACTTTTTCACTTTCTGTAGTATGCTAACTGTACTGTCAGTTCAGTCACAGCCTTCTTAATACTCCGAGTCATGATGACGAAATTTGACAACACTGTTAAGACGACCTGTGATTCTAGTCATTCTTGGTACTTGTTTATTGTAGGTTAGGCAGATCAGACGATTCCAGTGTGAATTATTTGTGTCTGAATGATGAATTAATATGTGATTCGTGTGAAATGGTGTATGAAATGTTGGTAAAAATTTTGTGTTCGAGTTATTAGTGGATGTGTGTTTGAAGTCTATCAAAAATTGTGGTAAACTCGGGGGAATGTGAGGTTTAACTATAATTTTTGTTCCTGAAGCGAATTCGTACGTATTTTATGCGAATATGTGAATATAATATGAATATTATAATCTCCAGCAAAATCATATCTCAGTATTTACTTTTCCAAAAAAAAAAACAAGAATCGTGGAAGAAGTGGATGTCTGCGACTCATTTTCATGATACAGATATCAAATATGAACCATTTCCTCTGTCAAATGGCTGAATTTAAAAAGGTTTGCTTAAATATCTAAAGATAATCAAAACTACAGTTCCTTCAATTTTTCCAAATTTACCAAAATATTTGTAACATTATTGAGAACAAATCGATGAAAGACGTCAGAAATGTATGGCCGTTCATAACTATTCAATAGAAGAGTTTGAAAGATCGTATGCACATTTATAATCAGTCAGTTACGAAAATTGTTGAAAATTTAATAATACAGAATTGGAAAGTTCATTAAACTGATAGTAAACTGTATCAATTTTTCAACTTTAGCGTTAATCTCTGTTGGAATTATGAAATTCAGTATAATTCTACGAGAACGATTGTATATCTACTTCGATTTGATTCCAACAACAGCTGAGAAAATACTATTTTGACGCAATCCTTATATGTACCTTCAATAACTTATTGTTTTTATCAAGCAGACTTCAAATGATATTTAAAATTTTTATTTTTTTTGGCTCGCGCACAATTTTTTAAATTCCTAAAGATTCACGGAACCCTGCATTTGTTACAAGTTCCAAAAACTTTTCTGAAGATTGGCTGCTTTGATATCATTTGAAACTGAGTTTAAAATTTTGCACACCACCTTCCGTACTATATAGGATATAGATTTTGCTCTAGTAACTGAACTCCATAAATTATTCTCATGTGTATAGATAGGTATTTTTTGAAACACTGATAAGGTTTTTATTGTTTGTTCATTTGTTGACCTTTCTGCTTGGCATCTGGTATCTTATATACTCAAATGAATGCTAATTACAAACCAGGTTTTAGATTTTGTTGTGTTAATTTTTTCAGTCTGACTGTGAATGTTAAGCGGGTGAAAAGTTTAACGGTGATTTCAACTTTTTATTTCACGATCTCATGCTTTCGAGTAATCACAAAGAACTTCTGGTGAAAAATCGAAACAGCCAATTTTTCAATTCATAATTGTTAAATGTTTCCATTCATATTCCCCTAGCTGTTCATATTGGTGATTCTAATTTCAATTTCTCTATTTCAGGTTCAGGACTACAATCTTACCCTTTCTCTGAAAACTCCAAACTGGGTTGATCAAGCTAAAGAAGAAATAGATTTATGCTCAAGTAACACAGTTCCCTTGTATATTTCTCCAAGTCAGTCTAACTATAACTGTAAGTAACCGCCACATCCTGTTTTAAGCTTACTGTTTGTTCACACTCATGATATCCGACGATACGATTATCCTATAATGATAACTCTCGGTTCCTGTTGGTTTATTTCAAATAATTTCAAATAATCAACCAGAGTGTGAACAGAGCATTAGTCTCAACAATTCCAGCCTCTTTTTGCTCCTGTACATTTTCTTGTTATCTAGTACGGTTTTAGGGCCATCAGAAACACTCATAGAGTGTACCCAAAGGCATAGCCTGTGCGGGTAGAGGACGGCTATTATTATTATTTGCCGTGGCGCTCCTGGGTGACTTATTTAGGTTTGGTAATGCATTCACTTTTCAGCTGTAGGAAAACCCGGGAAACCTACAGAACCACCCCGGGTGGTCGGTGCGCACTCCAAGCTAGCACCGTGTACCATTTGATAGAAAGTGACATATTATGCTTTAAATTATGCTACGATGGTTTCATTATTATTAGTACATATGCGAGTATGTGTAAAAAAACTTCCCAGACTGCTGTAGCTGAAAGGTGATCAAATTGATGTTCATTTCCAAAGTCAGTTGAATGAACTAAAAAAACTGAAAGAAATGTAACAGAATAACAGCAAAGTGTTTTTTGATTTTCTAAGAGAGACAGTACTTGAACAATTGAATCATTTATCTCCACTATAATATTTCTCACACATAAAGCAATTTCAAAGTTCAATACTGTTTACAATGAATGATGTCGCAATATAAACAGCCATGAAGACATAATAATTATCACTTATTTGAACTGTGAAGGTGAAAATTGATTAAAATTTGCCATAAAAATACCGTTCTCAAACTGCTTAATTGTGTAATCACAGATTTTAAAGTTCTTTATTCTTTAAAGTAAGTAATTGATTATTATGAAAACGTGAAATTTATTAACTGTGAGACACTGTTTCTGGTTATTGTTATAAACATTTGTATAATATATCTGTTAATTTTCTAAATGTTTTCAACAAGCTTTTAGGTTATTATTTCAAAATTTCGGGAATTTGCTCCTAAAAACTTAAAATATTTGAAACTTTATTATCTAGCGGAACTCTGTTATTTAACAACTTCGTCTATTTCTTCAGTTAGTTTTTGTACGAACTACCACACAAAAAGTGCTTATGATTAGATAGCACAAAGAATATGTTCAAATCAGATTCAGTTGATGATCCGACTATAAGTTTACAAATTTTATCCAATTTCCATAATTTATTTGTTTTTGATCATTGTATATATACTAAGATTTCAGTTATTTCCTCTCCGTTTCTTGATGAAGTAGAAGAGTGTAAGAGTGTTAGATGGTTACTGATTCCAAAATTTGTCCTCGAGGTTTGAGAAGAATTCGCTCGAACAGGCTGTGGATTCATGTCACTATGAATGAATGAAATCTTTATTAGTAGGATACATCCTAATATACAATACAATAATTATTTCTTTAAGCTTGATACTGAGAATAAATAAAGATAAATAACTGAATATAATTAACTTTAGGGTTATATGAAACAATTATAATAATAATAGTATAATAATAATATGCAATAATAATCGAATACAGCACACAAGTAATATATACAGACATACATGAGTGTACACTATACTTCCCTAGTAACAATCAATGATATAATAAAAAATAAAAAATATAATAACAATAAAAATAGACAATAGTGATCATATCCTTTTCACCATTTTGAATTAATTTGTATCTGACACAAAGCAGCTTTGGGATTGGGAAGAATTTGGAAACACTACTTTTGTGGAAGCTATTTGGTTCACATGCCTTCAAAATTCCCACATGCAATTTTTTTGTCGTAATTCCTCACACGAACTGTTTCAACAAAACTCTGAAATTTGGAACCCCTGGATTTTGATTAGACATTTCCGCAGGTTTCTGGATTCGAACTCGAATTTTGTTCTGATTTCTCTTCCAAACATCAGCTATGGAGGTGACTTGTTTATAACAATACCTTCTTTTTAAAAAAAACTATATCTTCCCCTCAAATCCATATTGAATTTTTCCACCAGTCTACAAACATCTATAGACATTTTTTGGAAATGGGTCCTCTTGTGTCTCTATTGTACTTCCCCTCTGTTTAACTGGCAAGCATTTGTAACACCATGCATTGTTCATTCAAACGTTTCTATAATATTCATAGGTTATCTAGATAATGCGTTAGCATTCGAATGTTTCTCAGTGGATCTGTAAACAATGTCGTTGTTGAACCCTTGCAAAAATTGTGCATAGTGGAGCATTCTAGTAGCTACCATACTGGGAAGATTTTTGTTTGGGTAGGAAATCGAAACTAGTGGTTGATCATCAGTAACCAATTTGAATTTACGTCCGTAGCAATACTGAAAGAATTTATTACATACCCAAAAAATTTAAGTCGTTGCTTTGTTTATTTGATTGTAATTTTTGTCTGCCTTTGTGAAACTCATCGAACCAAAAGCAATGGGATATTCAGTGCCATCTGTAAAAATATACTGCTCCCAAACCTTCGGGACTAGCATCGGTTGTCAAAACTAAATTTAGTTACGTTTGTTGATACTGGAGGATTTATTTTTTTTTTATCAGTGTTTTTTCTACTTGTAATTTTTTGACCTAGGTATGTAATAGATTCTCCAAAAATTTGGACTTATTCTGTTTCATGTGTAGTCCAGCTTCCAGTAGATGTCTCAAGATGTTTACAAAATACTAGAGACTGTTTTCTCTATGAAATATTTTACGGGTAGTTGAAAACATAAAGAAATAATGATGATTACATACCATAGGCCCAAAAACTCTACAACTCTCTATTCTCTTCAACATGTCTAGAATATCCATCCTCGTCGCCAATTTCTCAAGTAGCCGGTAGCTCAGCGGTTTAGGTCTGTGACCGGCCATGCAGTATAGTATACAGGGTTTATCAGAAGTGGGATAACAAACTTCGTATATTGATTTATAGATTTTGCCGAATCGGGCAAATGACTCATAGCGCACATCTACCTCCTTCGATATGCGAAACTTGAACCATTAGGCGGAGGTGTAGTACATTTAGGGTATGCAAGCAGGTGAAGTGATGACGGAATAGGTGAAAGATCACTCCTCACGTCTGTCAGTCATTTGGCGGTTTATAATCAGATATTTGGAATACTTATTTGATTTATAAATTGTTTTCTAATGAGAGGTGTTGAATTTTTGTTACAAGCATGATAACAGTATGTAGACTGGAGATGTGTAACTAATCAAATACTTGAAAGAGACTCACAGTGCGGTAGAAATTGGTGAATGTGTTGATAAGTGGGGTAGACATTTGGTTCAAGCTCCTTTTCTCCCCAACAATAAAAATTACGAATGATTTAGGAGGCAAGCTTTGATGGGCATATGCGTCATTTTGCAGCATTGTCGCAGCTCTTTCCGATTCAGTTATTATTATTGTGATAATTATCCACCAGCTCTAGCGTCATTTAGATTTTGTTTTGCACAAAAAGCGTAATACTATAATATCTTTGCAGGTTTAGGAATTCCCGAAGTCGCCAAAATTCCCAGAAGCCTACCGCCGAATAGACCTCCTCCGCCTGCTGCAAAGTCATCAGTTCCTTCGCCAAGAAGGGTACCGCCAAAAGCTGGCATAATAAGTATGCCAGTGAAAACTCTTTTGAGCTCTGCTCCTCCTAATATGCCACCACCGGACTTACCTCAGCAAATGTCACAGGACGAAGGGGTTTACGAAGAAATTAGCGATGATATGATAAGTACTCCTGAACCACAAGGTCCCCCGCCTCCGCCTCCCAGGCCAGAGCCTACTTTACCATCGTCTCAAAGGGGACCTCCACCGGTACCAGCTCGATCTGCGCCTCCACCTCCATTACCTGCTAGACCAAGGCAATAGGTGTATTTAAAATAGATAATTATTGATGATTTTTTCTTGGTACTTATTAGAGGAATGACAATGAGACAATGAGATTGAGAACTGACCCAACAAGTAAAATCGCTTAAAGATATATATTTACTGAATTACATGTTTTCTTTGCGTTCTTTCCAATTGCAGAAATCAGCTCAATTATATCTGTAGGTACATTGAGTAAAAAGTGTGCTTGAAAAAGTACTTTTTTATGTGTTTTTTATTCCAACTTCAAAGTCAGGATCTCGAGTAAGAAGTCGGAATTTCCGGTAAGAACATAATAAGACACTTTTGTCTATTTTCCAATGATAGTTTTATAATTTGTGACTAGTTTCATTTGATATATCATCTCCATAACTTATAAGTTATCCAGCTTGTACCTTTATGGAACCTGAAAGTAGCACATAAACACGTATAAAAAATACAAATTATCTAAAAATAATATGTATTTGGAAAAATCACAGTAGAGCTATCACCTAGGCCTCCCTTCCATAGTGTGGCCAAGGAAGACTGATGGTGTGAGGTACAGTGGGTTATTTCCTGCTCTTTTGATATTTTTTAAGCTATTTCTAGTAAGCAGTAGTATTTTCAGACAATAATATTTTTTAAATTTGACAATTGAAGTTCTAACACATTACGTTTATAATTAAATAAATTTTTATGGACATTCGTTGAGATGAGTGCTTCAAGAAATAGAAATAACCCAAAAACTCCAAAACAACGTCAATATCACTCGACCCCGAGGATGCCCACGCGCGTCGACTGATATTGACGTTGTTTTGGTGTTTTTGGGTAATTTTCATTATTTGAATTTTATTCACATCAAAGGTTCCAATCTTCATTTATTTGATTATTTGAGATATGAATGCTCAAATGGGTCTTGCAGGATGAATGTCTCTCTTCATCATAATGCAAAATGAAATTGCAATTATTATCAACAAACATATATTATGCAAAATATGACTGGCATGTGCAATTTTAAATGGGTTCTGTTCTCATTCTCGGATTGTGACTATAATTGACATCTTGGTCCTATATTTGATGGAAAAATATTTATTCCTCGAATAAGAAGAAAAATAATGGCTGTAATTCTTATGCACTAGTGGTTTCTGTTTCTTGCCTTTGTGGCTGTTCAGTTTTTAGAAATATTTCCAAAAGCACTGGTACTTTCAAGTGGTGGATCCGTTTTTGTACTTTTGATCATGAGTTTTCCAAAATTGCATAAAGTTTTTCTCCTTGGTAGATTGGTCAATATGCATAATTGTCAGACAGTACCTGCGTCTCGTTTTTAAATTTGGTTCTGGATTAATTGTGCTTTGTGGATGATGGATTTGAAAATGTACACTTGTGTTGAGTAAACAACATTCAAAAGAACACCACTGTTTTTCATGGATTTAAGTTCATCAAAGTAACGAAATAACCTCTCGGTGTTGTTAACATTATCATCTTTAGATCTTTAATTCTAAAATACCCACAAATCGAAAAAGGGGAAATAATATTTTGTTTCGATTGAATAAATTCATTAGGAAGCTAATGTTGATGGCAGCTGTCATTATTTCTAAACTTGGTTAACCGTCATCTCGACTTGACAAACCATGTATCTTCAAAGATAAATTGATATTTTTTTAGCGGTGTGAATTGAATCCACAGAAAATAGCTGGGGCGGAATCCTCAATCCACTACCCTACTAAGCGAGCGATCCCCCAAGGCAGAGATTTAATGCAAATTCCCGATTCTAAACAAGTGCTGTTGCCGTAATTTTTGGTATTATTCATTGATTTTTTCTAATGAAATCCATCAATCTTATAATAATTCAGTCCCTAATGTCCGATTGAAAGTTTTATTGATTTTTTTATTTATCAAATTCTGCTATATATTCCGAGGTTATATAACAGGACGTCGTTTATACGCGAACACATTTTTCAATTCCCACGAAAATGGTTTTGTTTGAAAATTTAACGAGTTGAATTCGGAGATTTATGTTCTAAATAAAACACACGAGAGCTCCTATAATTTATTCATTGCAATATCTTTCAAAACTCGAATCACGTGTGTAGGATGTGTTGCATATATTAAGGAAATTGTCTAGATGGAGGATGCAATTTCTTCACAAAGAAAAAAGTTTTTCTGAGTAACATTTTGACAGATGAGGAAAATAATCTGAAATAAACATTTCTTGAATACTCATATATGTATGTTTAGGGAAAAAGAAAAATAGGGGAATTTTCGGTGTTTTTGTTACACAAAAACAAATATTGATCAAATGAAACTATATAGATACAATAAACTAACTATAGTTAATTATGCTATACCGGGTGTTCTAGAACTTTTTTATAAATTCAATATCTCAGTTATGCTGCTTGAAAAAAGTACTTATTTTAAACCATATGACTTTGAGCTGTTGTGCCAAAGTCAACTTTTGATATTTGAAAATCCACCCACAACGTCAATTATTCATTATTGAATGGTTAAGGGTGATCAACTTCAACAATTTATCACACCATTTTGACAGACGTCAAACTCATAAAATCAGAAATTTCGAAGCATTTGGTAATTTGCCGTGGTGCTCCAGGGCGACTAACTGATGTTTGGTGGTGTATTCACTTTGGAAAACCTACACCAGAAGCAAGCACCAGACGTCGGGATTGGCATATAGGCAACTCACATCACACTTGCTGTACAACATGTGGCCGCCTTAAGAGTCCGATGAACTGATGAAAAAAGATTCTCAAGTACTGAGGCCTCGAATCTCTGTTCGATGCGAACCAGAAGTTCTACGGCTAGAGACATTAGCCTCTAAGCTACCGGCCACCTTGAAAAGACAAAAAATAACATGTGGTGGCAAAAAGATTGTGCCCCACCGTAACCGAATACCTCGATAAATATTTTCCATATCAATGGATGGGAAACACCTATTAGATGGCCAGTACCTTCGCCGGATCTAACACCGTTAGATTTTTTTCCTGTGGGTGTATGTAAGGAAAATAGTGTACGAAACCATACCAATCGACTTGAACGACTTACAACATAACAGTACACCACTGCACTATAGTAGCGGAGGAAATTATTGGTAAAATTTGTAGGGTGAAACTGAAGAGTGCTTTGAAGCATGTACATATTTTGGGTTAATTTAATAATTTTTGTATTCAAAATATTCATCCTCGAGTGAGGAACATTGTTGATGATAGAATTGATCGTACCGCAGCAATCAAAAGGAGATGTTCAAGTACAGCTTGAATAATTGAAATTGGGGGATGGTTTCTTAGGGGGTAGATTGACAGAAGTTGACTTTAACAGAACAGATTTGAAGACATGGGTTTGAAATAAGTATTTTTTTTATTTTCTTTATAGCATAATTGAGATATTACCTGTATGAAAAGATCTGGCACATCCGGTATAGAAGTATTCAATTAGTTGGTTAGTGATGATATTTTGAACTCAACTACTATCCATTATTGATTGTCTTCAAATGATTCGAATTACCTCCAAACTGCGTACTTCACGTCATGATAATAGTCAATATTCCAATATTTGCATTGAATGTTTATATAACCATAAATGTAGCTATGCAAACTCGGTTCTGGTTTTGGGTTGATTTGTGGTGAATGGTTGCTGCTTAACAAACGAATGAAGGTACCAGTGTTTTTGCATTGTTTTTATATACCTGTTCCGGATTTATTCCAGTTCAACAATTTTATGCCTGTTTACCTATAGTTTAATTTTTATTTATTAAGACCCGAGTAAGTTGAACTTGCCACCAACAGGGGGTGTTTCAAAGTGACAAAATCAATGCTAGTTCGAAATAGGAAATTGTGCTAAGCTTGTTTCCAAAACATAATATTTCGATTATTCTTCGTTAACTAAACGTGAATTTCTTATACATTCTCTTACCTTTAAATTGCTAGTTTTTTAATGATACTTCAGTTTTGTGATAATTCAGTAACAGTATTATTTTTACGTAATTTAGGTCTGAATAATTTGAAAACACAGCAGTACCTCTGCCACCATTACCTACCCTCATTTGAAAAATGGTATTTGTCTTATTTTGATAGTATATTAGAAATTGTTAGCTACCTTGAGAACAGAAATTATGCTGTAAATCTGAATGGATTTTTTTTTATTAGGAATTAATCATATTATTGTGAGAAAATGCCGAAGACATCCAAAAACATTCCTTTGGCACAGTTTGCATTGAATGGTGGTACAGATCAAACTGTTGAAGTGTGAATATTCAATAGAGATTTCTAATGGCTTTGGACACCCTAATAAAAAGAGGCGAAAGTTCTTAATTTTTCCGTCCTTGTTGCCAGGGAATATACTCTGTGATTGGTTACTATAAGGTCAGGGAGTATAAATGTCATGTCATTTAAACTTCCCGCCATTATGGTAACTAATCACAGAGCGCGCTCCTGGCAACACGGATGGAAAAATTAAGAACTTTCGTCTCTTTTTATTTGGGTGTCCAAAGCCATTATAAATCTCTATTGAGATATTAGTCAATATTGAAAATTATTATCCGAAAGAATTCTAGTAATAGATTGATTACGGACTCGTAGATTTTTTTATTTTCATTTTGTTAAAACCAAAACATCAATTACCAGTAGAATGCCGAATCCACTGATAACACTTGAGTTGATTTGAAAGAGTTATGTCCATTTACTTGTTTTGTTCCAGTAATATAAAAAAAAATTAATTCCTGAACTCTTTTCAGTACAAAACCATTTTGAACTGGTAATTTGATTTCAGTGAATAGATAAATAAATATCAGGTCGACTATGCAATATGATAAGCTGTACAAAATGTAGCTATTTATGTAAGTCATGAAATTACTCTCGTTTGGTGGACATATTTCGATGATGAAAAAAGGATATTGTCAAATGTTATCATGCGTTCCTCGAATTCTTTCTCTTGCATTTAACCTCAAATGGCTATTTATTATAATTTATTAAAGAGAGCAAACTCTCCTCCTACTGTCCATTAAGTTAATGTGCATTTAAGTAATAAGTCTCGGCACACCAAACAGGTTTGATGACTAAAGTACAGGATGATATTTACTTCATAACAAGCACAAAGTGTCAATAGTTAACACATCTCTCTTTTCAGTTTAAATATTTGATTTCTAATTAGTTTATTAATACATACTGTACTGATGTTTGATATTTAGTTTGCGACTAGCATTGAGCCAAAGATTTATTTATTATCTTAGTTGACCTTAATATGTACACAAAACCCATTTTTTGTGAAAGTTTTCATACAGTTTATTACACGGAGTTTAATCGTATCTCCCAATCTGGTTCTCAAAAATTCACTTCGCCCCAAAATTAACGCATAATTACGTTTATGCGATATTTTTAGTCAGATACTTTTCTCATCTACACCATTTGTTATATATGTTTGTTGAAATGGCTTCCCTTCATATATTTTGCTGAAAGCTTTTCAAAATGTGTTTTTTTTTACCGAGAAGTGATAAATATGATATTTTCGTTTTTTTGAAATTTATCTTGTTACATGCAAATTTGAATGCTAATAGGCGACAAATTCGCAATTTAATCAAGCAAGAATTTGCAGTTTATTTCATGAAGATGGCAAAGTCAAGTTTATATCGCTCAGCGAGTACTGCTAGTAGATCAGGAAAGGATTGTTAGAGAATAACTACACTAATTCATGATCGATTTTTGCGACTACCTAACTCTGAGACAGGTATTTGTGACCGGTACATGAGTTTTTTCACTGGTTAATGGGCCTCATCATTAACTGCAGAAAATCGCACAGCGAGATTCGAGTTTGCTCGTACACACCTTCATTGGGGGAAGCTGAATGGAGACGAGTGTTCCTCACTGATGAGTACAGATTTTGTCTTATAACCAGTTAAAGGCAAATGCGGGATGACAGACGTCTAGAGGAATACTACAGTGTTTTTGGCTGTTTGGGGTGGTATAAATTTGGAGGCATACGGTACTGGTAGTCATTGCTGAAGTAAGGTTAACAGCAGCGAGATAGGTAACGGATATTCTTGAATACCTTGTTCCATTTTCTACATTCATGCGAGACCACACGCTGCTAGGATTGTCCACCAGTATTTGCAGGACGTCAATCTTATCGCAATCGTCTGGCCTGCGGGAAGTCCTGACTTGAACCCCAGCGAATGAGATAATACAGGGAGACAAGTTAGAGCCCTGCAGCAATACTCTGTTACTTTAATGAGCTGATAAGGACTGTGATATCAAGTATGAGAAACCGTTGCCAAGCCGTTATAAATGCTCGAGGTGGGAACACATGATATTAGCAAAATATTTTAAAATATAAAATAAGTTTTTCGATTCTATTCTTTTTTTGTTTTTTTTGTGAAACACTATGTACTTGATTTATTTGGGAATAAATGTTGGTTGGTTCAAGTATCTGAACTGTGATTTTTGTATTGCACAATGTCGAATATACATTAAAATATTCGTACTTGAAAATTTTATGAATATGCGTTGATTAAGCTGCGAAGTGGATATTGTAGATGAACGTTTATTTAAATTTTTTCGTCTCAGATCATCCTGTATTCAAGTAACTCATCAACATACTTATTTAGTTACTAAATTGTGTACACATACATTCCTTATTTGTAAAATTTTTTCATGCAAGGAACAAATTTTTTAATTGTGATGTCTTTGACGGACGCTTGTCGCTCTTCAGTTGAGAGTATTTGATGAAATTATGCAAATAAGATGCTTTCTGTTCATAGAATTATTGATTTTGAATAGAAATACTCGAACACTGTAACTCGTTGCAATATGTTATAGGATCCTACATTAACATGTTGATTCTTGTAAAATTTTAATGTAGTCCTTGGAATTGTTTATATATTTATATTTATTGTTTTTATTTGGTAAAATATTAAATATTTGAAATTATTGATGTTTTATTCCTTGTCCACCAGTCTTCTTACTAATATTGTACCTTAGAGGGCAAATGTGAGATACACGAAATTGCGGATGACACCCTCATCAATTTTTCAGCAACAGATTTGCAAACAGTTGTCAATGATAGTAATGAAACTCTAAATGACATTTTCAGATGGTGCTGCGACTACTTACTTAAAATTAACATTAATAAAACCAAATTCATAGTGATTCGTGAATCAAACACAACCTCTAATAAAAGAAGGCAATTCTATGGTGGAGGAAGATGCCGAATACAAATATTTACGCTATATTGTGGATAGAACATTAGGATTTAAGTCCCATTATTTAATGAAACATTTCTTTTGAAATCAATTACTTGCTTAGAGTTTTTAAATATCTGAGTCAGTTGTCGAAATTAAAATAAGTTTTAATACATTAATACTTTCCCATTTCATCTATTGCACTACGGTACTCTAGTCACTGAACCAAACTTAAAGACTTCTTCAAAAGCTATTAAACCGAGTGAGAGGAACTACTTATACATATTTTGAACTTATTGTTACACATTAGACCCTTACATTTATAGTCAAGATAAAAAATTATTCATGCTGACCATGGACACAATACAAGCACTAACCAGGAAGGATTTTCATGTATTGCACAAGCCAGGAATGAAATGCATTATTATATAATGGATTAAATAATAAATCGAACCGAGTTCGAAAAGTGTGTTCGGAGAGGATCAACGAAATCAAAAGAAATAACTCCGACTACGGCTGAAAATACCCTTATCTCCACATATTTACACGAAGTGGAAAAATGAGGCAAATATCTGACAGAAAACAACTACTTCTCTCTGCGGGCACTGAATTACATCTGTCATCCATTTGTGAAATGGACCTCAATGAGGACACTATTTGCAAATGCTGATTGTAATGAAACCATTGAACATATCATCCTTCATTTTGTTGGAAAAGACCACCTCGACACATAGATATGTTTTGTTGAGCAAGTATTTTTATTTACTAAGAAAGGTGTAGAAATAAGCTTTGATTATGAAAAATCCCAAAAGTTTACTGTAAAAAAAGTTGGGAAGAATTAAAACATATAATGATAGCGTATGCAGCGCCCTCTGAGAGTCACATAATAATTAATACCAAATTTGGATTTCTTCAAAAAACACTGTTCACCAAAGTTTGTTCGAAAAATGAATTTTTCGCTAAAGTTACTTATTCAAAATTATTGAAAATGAAACTTCAACTTTAACACCCTGTATCTCCGAAACGATACATTTGCGGACACATGTTCAAATGAATTTTTCATTTTGAAATGAGTCAAAGATTTATGCCTTAAAGTTTGTACAAGTACTTAATAAACACCATCTATACCTTACCTACAAAACGAATATAAGGAAAAAATTTAAACGATGAAGACTTACAGTGTAATTCCTACTTAAAAGTATTAAACTGTGTCTGAAATGGAAGATATTCTGGATAGGTAAGTTAGGTTTGAACGTGAGTGGGCCCATATCAGGCCCTCCACTGCGGCCAATGGCCTATTGTGGCTCAGTGGGAATACAATAATATAAGTAGGTACTCAACTTGCAAAAATTTGAAGTTGATATTCGTTTGAAAGTGTTTCTTGACAGCGTAAAGGAAAAAGTATATTATCGTAACTTAGGAAAAGGTAAAAGTTTAGTGGGCATTTTACGAATTGAAAAAAGTTATATCACTTTTACGTTTTCTCCTGAACACGAATCCGAAAAAAATTCAAGAAGGTCTGCTCCTATACTTTTTGAGTTAACTATGCCCTTCTGAATCAACTTTGAAAATCCGCCATTTTCAAACAAGACTGTTTCAGTTAAATTTTGCACAAAATGCCTGCTTCTTTTTGTCGAGAGCTAATCATATTTCACCATTATAAGCACCAAAGCCAAACGGCGTTTTATACAAAAACATCGACCTTTTTATATCACTTGGAATATGCACCGCTAAGTATTCGAATTCAAATATGGACAATAACTTCCCTTTAATTTATATATTTGATTGTTCATTTTAGGCCATTGCTGAAAGTAACAAAAATTTAAAAATGGATTTCAGGAACAGATTGGAAAATGCTTACGAACCAAATTTCAATTGATGAAGAACGAATGCTTTTAATTTCAACATTTTATGAATTTTCTTTTATAACCTACACAAAACGGCGCAAATTGAACAATTGATCATAAAAATTGCTCATATATTTGAATTCAATTTTGAATAGTTGGTTGTGCATGTTCCAAGTGCCCAACTCCACAATAATGAAAATTAATAACATGGCAGTTTAGTTGAGTCATATAAAGCCGTGGAAGTTTTATTTAAAAAGTTTTAAGTTTTGGGATTTCATTTTAATAAATCAAGATGCAAAACAGAATTGAAAAATGTAGCTTGAATTTTATCAACAAGATTATTTATGAGGCATGATCAGAATAATAATGGCAATGATAGTTTCGCGTTAAAAAATATCCAAAATTCTGAAAATTAAAACTAAAAACATGAAACTTCCGTAGTGTTTCAGCCTTAAGGGTCGATTTTATGTAAAACTTTCGGTTCTGGTGCTAGTTATAGTAAAATACGTGTTGTTTAGGGTCTGAAAAAAGTGTTGACATTTGTTGAAAAAGGCACAAAACTCGAAAAATTGTTGTATCATCATGTTCAGGAGAAGAACCTACGTAAGTAACATCACTTTTTTATTAACCTAATCGTGAAGAAGTTTGCTAACCTGTTACCAAAAATCTCTTTGTTCCTCAATGTAATCCACCATGAAATCTGTTGTTTTCTTACAACAACAAATTCTTATTTGAGTTTTGGTATTGTTGATTAACGGGAAGTACTGAAAGATTTAATAATACGCTTCTAAAATACCTACCAACAAAATAGTAAAGTTGGCAAACCTTCATTGTGGTTCTAATTTTCCATAATCAGTTCTTCACTGTTTGAGTTCTCAAACAATTTCTTAGTCACGCAACCAGCATTACAAGACTTGAGTATCGTAGGTTGCCTGAGTGAGGAACAAGTGTATAAAACCACATGTGAAACAATCATGTAAATCAACTAAAGGTTAAAACAGAAATATATAGGCCTTCACAAGATGGAATGCTGGCTAGACAATCTACTTACTCAGCTTGAACTTAGAAAAGACTAAATTCATGACCTCAAAAAGTATCGTAATAAATTAACCTGATTTGACAACAATATCACTCCACTGAAGCCATCCACCTATACTCTCATGTCAAAGAACTATAGAAAAAACTAAAAATATTGAATAGGTAGGTATTTAGGAATAATGATTCAAAATACACTATATCTCCAACCGTTCTCGAGTTGAAAATGATTATTTTTTAATGAATTTTAGAGGTCTTAGAACTTTTATCAAGACATTTTTTGTTTTCATCGATTGGCTTTCGTAGAATTGCTTTATGTCCAACCGTTCTCGAGTTGAAAAGTTCATCTAGAGTCGAAAAAGATTATTTATATTAACAATTTTGTTTTTGTAATTTTTTTATTAATTTTCGTTAAATTTAACATTTCCTACATGCACGCTGCTGATGCAATTTCAAATGAATCTGATGATTCCATATTTTTTATGGTTTTTTTTTGAGCAATTTTTTTTGTTTGCACCGATCGACTTAAAATTCACAGAATATACTAATTTCGGGGGTTGAAAAGTATATATTTTTGATAATTGTAATTTACTAATTCAGGGAAATACCTTCACTGTAAACCGACGGTTAGCAAAGTTTTTCGAAAATTCGCAAGTACAAACTACTCTTTAGAGGGGGTTGATTCAATTTTTTTTATGTTGTCATTAAAAAGATAATTTTGAATAAAGTATGAGGTTTCAATGAAATATCTTCACTAGAAACATCCATGGTCAGCTTTTTTCGAAAAATCGCAAGTACAAACTACCCTTAAGAGCAGATTGATTCAAATTTTCTCTATTATAGCATTGGGAGTATAGTTTGGGCCACCATAGTCAACTGTTTCAATGAAATATTTCCACTAGAAACCCCCGGACAATGAAGTTCAAAGAAATTAACCTTGAGAGCGAGTTGATTCAAATCTTCTTTTTGGTGGCACAAAAAGTATGTTTTGGGCAGTCCTATTCTATGTACTAATTCAGTGGAATACCTTCACGGGAAAACTGCCAGTTAGCAAAGATTTTCGAATACTCGCAAGTACAAATTCCTCTTCAAAGGGCGTTGATTCAAATATCTCTATGGTAGCTTAAAAAGTATAGTTTGGGCAATCCTAGTGTATTGTTTCAATGAAATACCTCCACTATTTCAGTAAAGTTTACTGAAAAATCGCATGTATGAACTGCCCCCAAGAGGGGGTTGATTAAAATTTTCTCTATGGTGATCAACACGGATTTGTAGCTTTTTGCGTTACCAACTTAGCGTGCTAAACACGTGTCACTGAGGTCTCTGGATAAAAAACTAAGAATCGATGTTATTTACACTGAATCTCAAAAAGCCTTTGACCAAATTGATTTCCACATCCTTCTAAGGCGATTAAAGTAATTATACTAATTTTTAAATTATTTATTTGGTAGGGAACAATACGTAGAATATACAATCTCCCATTCCCCTTTTAATACCTCTATAGTTCCGGTGTTCCTCAGGGATTAAATCTAGGACCACTTCTATTTCTAGTATTTATTGATGATTTAGCGGAAAAACTTAACTGTTCAAAAGTTTTATATTGTAGTAAAACTGCACTAACTAATTTTCCTAATTTATTTAAAACACTATTTACAACAATTATTCACTAACCATTCGCTTCAATAATTTATTTCTACGGTGTCAGTCTCTATCCGCTAACTCTGGAACTGTAACTAACTCTCCATTCTGACTGTCCCGCTTATATACTCCCAAGCAGTTTCCATTCACAACTCTAGATTATTCAGGAGTATAGAACATTTCATCTAGATGGCTCTTCGAATAGTATCGAACAATGGATTTATTCCAGCTTGTTCTCGGCGATCCGTACGCCAGCAGATATGCAGTTGTAGTTGAACGAGGGTGCATAATTAATTAGATCAGGGCCGGTCTCGGGGCCGGTCTCCAAATCGTTACATTGCCCCCTTCTTAAAGACGTTTTGCCCCGAAACGTCATTCTTGGAGTGTGAAGATATCTGCAAGATTCTCCGTATCTGCACCTGGACGTTCGATGGAAGTAGCACTCCACAGTCTTCAATTTTGGTCCAGCACACCAGAATGTTGATGCCGCTGGATCTGAATATTGTCTCCAACATGCTTCTTATAACTCTCCAGTCCAGCCGATCAAGCCCACAGGCCAATTTTGGGATTGCCAGGTCTACAATATTCTGGTCCAGCATCGTATCTCTCAATCTCGTAAGGCTCTTCCAAACATCTTCATAAGACGGCTTATCACGAGAACGCTTCTTGGTAACCAGATAGTAGATGTTTCTCTGGCCTTTCCTCAGCTCTAACACCCCTCCAACTTCCGGGTTCTGTTCTCTCAGTTCCTGGATTCGACCGAACTTCTTGGAGAAAACTACTGCAATGCCTCTGGACATTTGGAGATCTTCTGCCACACAGTGAGCTAACGCGTAATTGGCAGGCACCTTGAAAAGATCTCGTGACTCCTCTCGGGTTACCCCATATTGAACTTTCTGTTCGTTCGAGTACAGGGACATGAACCTCTGAAACGTTATTTCGTCCTCCGGTGATCTGACTGTGCGGACTTGATCGTGGTTTCCGGCGTAAGGGGACAACCTATTGAAGTGGACTACCCTAGGTTTTCCTCGTGGTGGCTTATATATGCGGTAGACGAGGTCGTTTATCCTTTTCATGATCTTATATGGACCTTCCCGCGAGTTCCGAAGTTTCGGTGATAGTCCACGGCGACGTTTAGGGTTGTATAGCCAGACAAGGTCACCTGTCTGATATTCACCAGCATCCGCCTTGATGTCGTAGGTCTCCTTCATTCTGTCGCTGGCACTCTGGGTGTTCAAACGGACCCGTTCATGGATGTCGTCCATTCTCTGTCGCAGTTTGCTGACGTAGTCACCTCCCGCAGTGTCTTGTCCTGGTGGCGTCCCAAACTTCAGGTCACATGGAAGTCGCAGCTCTCGGCCCATAATAACACTAGCAGGGGTTTGGCCGGTTGACTCATGAACTGCGGAACGATACGCCATCAGGAACAGATGGAGGTACTGGTCCCAATCCTTCTGGTGGTCAGAGACTACCTTGGACAGGTGTCGGTTTATCGTCTTATTCATCCGCTCCACCATTCCATCGGACTGCGGATGTAGAGCTGTGGTCCTCGTTTTCCGGATGTTCAGCATCTGACACATCTCCTGGAACAGGTTTGACTCGAAATTCCTGCCTTGATCCGAATGCAGTTCTAACGGGACACCAAATCGACAAATCCACTCCTTCACCAAGACGTCGGCAACGGTGATGGCTTCTTGGTTGGGCAGGGCATAAGCTTCGGCCCACTTGCTGAAGTAATCCATCGCCACAAGGATGTACTTGTTCCCGTGTTCAGATTGTGGGAACGGGCCAGCGATGTCAATGGCGATCCTTTCGAATGGGCTGCCCACATTGTACTGGCGCATCGGGGCCTTAGGTCTTGTTCGAGGCCCATTACTGGCAGCGCATACAGCACATTTTTTGCACCAGTCCTTGACTTCAGCTTGACAATTGGCCCAGTAGAACCGTTGCCTAACTTTCTGGAGGGTCTTCGTCACTCCCAGATGTCCTCCGGTGACCCTATCATGGATTTCTCGGAGCACTTTCTGTCTTCTGCTCCTGGGAACTACTACCTGACGTCTTTCTTCCCCGACATCCTCCGACTCCAACACACGCTTCAAGACTCCATTGTCTAAGGTGAAAGAGTTCCATTGGGCCAGTAAGTTTTAACGACTGGAGAACAACTGGCTATTTCCTGCCACGACGGTCTTCGCTCACTCTTCTTCCAGCCGATGACCAAACCAAGATCTGGATCTTTCTCTTGGTCTTTCTGGATCTTGTGGTCATTCCAGTTATCATCGACCGCCGTGATTCTGCAGAGTGTCGACTCCTTTTCCTCTGTTCGTCGGCAGTGCGAACAGTCGTCTGGACATGGTCTTCGCGATAGGGCATCCGCATTCTTATGGCTGGTCCCCGCCCGATGTTCGATCTCAAAGTCGAATTCCTGGAGCCTCTCAATCCAGCGTGCCACTTGACCCTCGGGATTCTTAAACTGTAGGAGCCATTTGAGAGCTGCATGGTCAGTTCTCAGTAGAAATCTTCATCCATACACGTACTTGTAGAAGTGCTCAACTCCCTTGACAACAGCCAACAGTTCCCGCCTGGTGACACAGTAATTCCGCTCCGGTTTACTGAGGGTCTTGCTGAAGTAACCGATGACCTTCTCTTGTCCTTCTTGGATCTGAGACAGGACAGCTCCAAGTCCCACGTTACTGGCGTCCGTGTCCAAAACGAATTTCCCGTCTGGAAGGGGGTAGCTCAGGATTGGTGCGTTGATCAAAGCTCCTTTCAACTTCCTGAATGAATCTTGACATTCATCTGACCACTGGAACTTTGTTTGTCCTTCCGTGAGCCTGGTCAGTGGTTTTGCAAATCCCAGCACGTATCGGCGATAGTAAGTGCACAAGCCAAGAAAACTTCGAAGCTGGTGAATGTCTTTCGGAACGGGCCATTCCTTAACAGCTTTGATCTTCTGCTCATCTACTGCCACTCCTTTCCCAGAGACAACGTGGCCGAGATAACGTACTTCTTTTTGAAACAGATGACATTTCTTGAGGCTCAGTTTCAGTCCGGAGCTTCTCAGTCGCTGAAATACCTCTTCCAAGTTTTTTACATGGTCCTCGAACGATCTGCCAACCACAATAATGTCGTCGAGATACACCAGACACGTCTTCCATGATAGTCCTTTCAAAACCGTCTCCATCAATCTTTCGAACGTGGCTGGAGCATTGCAGACATAACTGTAAATTGCCATAATCCGGAGCCGATGGTAAAAGCTGTCTTTTCTCGATCTTCCTGGGCTAGTTCTACCTGCCAGTATCCGCTCTTCAGATCTAAGGTCGAGAAAATCGTAGATCCAGCCAGCGTGTCTAGCGTGTCGTCTATCCTTGGGAGAGGGTAGCTGTCCTTTTTCGTCACGTTGTTTAGTTGACGGTAGTCTACGCAAAACCGTGTTGATCCATCTTTCTTCTTCACCAACACGACTGGAGAGGACCAGGAACTTTCGGATGGCTCGATGACTCCGTCTTTCTCCATGTCGCAGACTATTTTGTCAGCCTCCTCCTTTTTGGTGAGAGGAAGTCTTCTGGCTGATTGTCTGATTGGTCGGGCATTTCCAGTATCTATCTTGTGCTGAACCACCTTTGTTCTACCGCCTCTGCCTACTCCGGTATCGAAGATCTCCTGATACTTCCTGACTAGTTCTCTCAGTTTAGGCTTCTGTGCTGGCCCCATGTCCTTGGACGAGATAGCAACCAACTTCTCCAATTCTGCTGGCATGTTACTGGCTTGACTAACAGTGTCGCGTACACTCCTTATCACAGAGGAAATTGACGAGCAGTGCCCCAGAATTGTTCCTTTCTTCAAATTCACAGGGTAATAATTGACATTCATTACCCTTACCGGCACAAATGTATCAACTCGCAATAAGGTCTTCCCTAGTGCGATTCCTCGTCCAATTTTCTCATCATGGAGCTTGGGCTCGAACATCACCACATTTCCACTGCTCGCACCTCCATCCAGGCGAGCCTCCAAAATGGTTTCAGCCCTCTCCGGTACGCTTACGTCTTCAGCCAGCAGAACTCGAACCATTTCTTCATTTCTCCCATGAAGTACCAGCTCTTCTCCGTTCACACGAAGGACGCCGTCTTTAAAATTCAGCTCGAATCCTCTGGAATTCATGATGTCCGTTCCGATTATTACCTCGTCCTCGATATCCGCTACTAGAGCCCGGTGTTTCACTGTAGTGCTGCCCAAAGTCAGTTCAATTGGGAGTTCACCATACACAGTTGCCGGTTCTCCTGTTGCTGTGCGTAGCTTCCAATTCGACGATTCAATTCTTGCCGGTGTTTTGGCAAATGTAGGTCCAAGGATTCTCCTAGTCGCACCTGTATCAAGCAGCATGGTGCGAGGCTCGTTGTTGATGAGACCGTCTACAAAAACACCTTTGTTCTGTCGTTGAAGGACAGCGACATATGCATTGTTATTTGGGGCTTGCTGGATACAGGCCGACGACTGCCCCTCCTCATCGACCTTCTTTAGTTTTCCTGTGTCAGTGTCGCTTCTTTAAAAGTTGGGCATTTGCTACGCACATGCCCAATTTTCCCGCAATTCCAGCACCTTATTTGTTTCCTTTTAGGCAAGACTTCCTTCATTAATTTTCTCATGACAGCCTCGATATTAGCGGGCTCCTGTGGCTGTGGGTCTTCCTCGATCATCCGGACTCTACTCTGGCTTTTGCAGGATTGCTTTGCTGCTTCGAATTCCAGAGCGCGTGCCAATGCATCCACGAGATGTGCGCGGCGAGCAAGTGTTAAGGCTTGCCGGGTTTCCTGGTCACGAAGTCCATCCAAAAATGCCTGGACCGCTAGTCGATCCATTACATTTTCCGGTGTAGCTGGGTACGCAAGACGAACCAAGCGTGCAATATCTGCTTCAAATTCTTGCAACGATTCGCTTGATTTCTGGCATCAATTCTTCAGCTGTGAGTGATATACGTGTTCAAGGTGGGCTTGGCCATAGCGAAGTTCCAAGTGTTTAACCAGTTGTTCATAGTCTTCCTGTTGTTGGGCGGTGAGCGTTTGTAAAATATTTGTTGCTTCGCCACGCAATGCCAGTGTCAATGCTAAAGCTTTTTCCCCAGCATTCCATCCATTTGCTTTGGCAGCAGCTTCGAATTGTCGGTGGTAGTTTGACCATACTGACCGTACTGACCTTGAAATTTTTGATGTCCTTTTGAACTTCCTCCAAGTTGGTACTCAGATCCGGAATTGGATTTCTGTTGGAAATTTCAGGAATGTGCACAGAATCCATTCGCTTTTCTAGCTCACTAAATTTTTCCTTTATTTCATCGTGGAGCGTTTCCTTAATTTTTTTCATTTCTTCTTCCATTTCATCTTTGATTTTCTCCATCTCTGTTTCAACAGTTCCCATTCTTTCTTCCAACCGATTCGCCACACTGCAAACTTCTTCTTTCAAGCTTCTCGAATTTTCTAGAAGCTCTTCTCTCAAATCCTCCGAGTTTTCTAGAAGCTTCACTTCTAAATTTTTCGAATTTTCGTGAAGCTTTTCTTCCAGGCTCTTCACATTTTCTTGAAGTTCCTCTTTTAGACAATTCGAATTTTCTAGAAGTTCTTCTTTCAGGCTGACAGAATTTTCATGAAGCTTTTCTTCTAGATTTTTCGAGTTTTCGAGAAGTTCTTCTTTCAAGCTAACAGAATTTTCTAGAAGCTTTTCCTCCAGACTCTTTGAATTTTTAAGAAATTTATCTTCCAAGGATTTCGTGGTCTCGTCGAGTTTATTCATTATGGAACTCAAATCAATTCCAGAAACTTCGAATAAGAACGTTTCGGGGTCTTCTCCTTCTTCAATCAGTCCATCTGAAAGTCTCTTCTGTAGTACGGCCTTCTTTCCAGTTGTTTCTAATTCTCGCTCCTCTAACTCTTGCTTTAATTCACTAACTTTAAGGTCAACTAGGTGAACTCTTCTCGGAAACATTTTGTCTCTTATTGTCTTTGCCGAAATATCAGTCTATTATTTATTTCACACAAAAAGTTTTCAGTTTATTGTCCCGCGACGCGCAAAACTGTCCACTTTGCACTCAAATGTTCAACGGGTCACTCACTAACTGTCTATTAGGCGCGATAAATGTCTATCAGTTTTTCAACGCGACGAACACTTTAACACTTGTTTATTTCAAACATCCGACTTCTGACAACAAATGTTGTAAAACTGCACTAACTAATTTTCCTAATTTATTTAAAACACTATTTACAACAATTATTCACTAAACATTCGCTTCAATAATTTATTTCTACGGTGTCAGTCTCTATCCGCTAACTCTGGAACTGTAACTAACTCTCCATTCTGACTGTCCCGCTTATATACTATACTATAGAACATTTCATCTAGATGGCTCTTCGAATAGTATCGAACAATGGATTTATTCCAGCTTGTTCTCGGCGATCCGTACGCCAGCAGATATGCAGTTGTAGTTGAACGAGGAGGGTGCATAATTAATTAGATCAGGGCCGGTCTCGGGGCCGGTCTCTAAATCGTTACAATATGCTGATGACTAGAAGATAATCAAAGTTATTGAAGATTTTATAGACTGCATGAATTTACATAAGGATAGACTTATAATGAAAATGTCTAAACCCTTTTTCTCGCCCATATATACCTACATCGTAGGCTAATTGCGGCAAATATCTGTCAGAGAACAACTACTCGCCTGGCTAATACTACGACGGGTATTGAATTATATCCAATAGATCCTTGTGTAATGTTCCTCATTGCAGAGGAATCAATTACAAGTGCTCCTCGTAACTACCTAGCAGAATTTTATTTTGATTCGGAAAGGGAGGAACACCTGCAGACTAGTTTCAAAGCTTTCTCTCTCATTGTTACTCTTTCAGCAGCAGCTTTCTATTATCGATAGATTCGTTTTGTTAAATAATACCTTTCCAGCATTTTCTGTTGGAAAAAGAGAGCTATCTATCTATCTATAAGGTGTATATTTTGGGTGATCCTATTTTAATGTTTCAATTGAATATCATCACTAAAAACTCCCAGACAGCTGAGATTTTCCGAAAATCGCGGGTACAGAATCCCTCTTAGAGGAAGGTAATTCAAATTTTTTCAAAAGTTGGAACAATCACCTCACTAATAAATAATTCAGTACGACTATGTATTTCGCAAGGTTCTGTTCGGCAAAATCATTTTTTGTTCAGCAAATTATCCATACTGGTCCTGGGTAAAAACCATGCTGAAACTTAGAAATTATGTCAAATTGATATTATGGATACTGACATATATATAAATTTCAGTCGAATTCCTCAGTGGGCCAATTTCCTATTCTATTGTGCGGGATCCTTTGAGTTGACTTTTTGATTCTTTCAAGACTTCAGGCTCCATTAGGACCATAACAACTTCTCATACTCCCGGCGTTATGGTCTGGTAAGCAGGTTCCATTTCGTCAAAATCCTAGGCTGGACCACCAAAAATTATGATTTTGGTCTCATTCCTATGAATCAATGAAGCAGATGTTTCAGGGCGGCATTTTTCCAGGGGCGGTATTTTAGGTCGACTTACGAACATCCAAAAAAATTATCGTTTCAATTCTGTGGATTTCCCTGGAATTCCCTGGTTTTCCTTGGAATTCCGTAGATTTCTTTGTAATTTCGTGCATTCTTTTGGGATTCTGCGGATTTTCTTGTAATTTTATGGATTGTCTTGGAATTCTGTGGATTTTCTTGGAATTCTGTAGATTTGTTGGGAATTTCGTGCATTTTCTTGTGATTCCGCGGATTTTCTTGGAATTTTGTACATTTCTTGGAATTTTGTGAATTTCCTTCGAAATCCGTAGATCACTTTGGAATTTCGGGCATTTTCTTGGGATTCTGCGGATTTCCTTGGAATTTTGTAGGTTTTCTTGGAATTTCATGGATTCTATGAGGATTCCGTGGAATTCTGTGGAATTCCAGAGTACACGAGGTCTTGAGGTTTACCCCTCGGCCCTATATAACTTTATTTACGATAAAACAATATACTCTCAATATTATCCCTGGTGAAAGATATTCAATAAATCTAAATGTATTAATCAGCTCGAAAGATGAATTCTGAATCTACCATTCGTTGACTAGCAAATCAGACAACAATTTTTTTCCACTTTGCTACATAAAATACAGCTATGAATATCGCAGAGCTCGGGGGCGTCGAAACACGTGTATAATTTCACTACAGACAACGCAAATTGCACTTTTGCATTCCCAAATTTGAATGTAATCTTTATTTAAACGGGCCATAGGCATAATCGTGCCAATATTATAGCATTTAATACGTGCTACACGAAATTTCCGAGAAGAATCCACATATTATGAGGTTTCGAATAATTTGATTGATTCTAGCTCCGGGATTTGAATATAAACATCATCCATTTGACTTGGGTATTCAAAATTTCTGAATATTCTTCTCGAGCACACGAAATTACAGAAAAGATATTCAACGAGTCAGCGTTTGAATACATTTTCTTTGTGTTGCTTCCATTCGTCACGAAACTACGTCTTTCAAAGCGACCAATCTATTTATTTTAATTTACAAACTAGACTCCCTATTGAATATTTCTTGATTGGTGATTATGGCGTACTACCACTTTGTCTTTACTCACTCTTTTGGATTGGAGAGGTGCAGGCATCTCAAAGAGGTAAACTATCTGATTGATCAGGAATGAGATAATATAATCAACATCATCAATTAGACAATTAGAACTGGGGTCCTTTCATCATTTTCTATGGCTCCTCTCCTCATATATTTCTAACGAAAACATGCCGTGAAATACACTGTATAATTGAATTGAAACAGACAAGCTCTTATGGTATATATCGTACACATCTGATGAATGAATGAATTAAAGTTAGTACCTGCTTGTAAACACGAATTAAAGAGCCACTATTTAAATGGTCTGTGGTATGGGAAAACAGAAAGGCTTGCTAGCACGAGATTCACGAAAACCGTGCAGCTGTCTAGAAAGAGATACGGACCCCGTGTATGTGGCAATGCCATCAGACGTGTGCGGGTTTAGCCGCTTCCTGTTTCCGGCATTTCGTGTTATTTTGGGAGTTCACTTTTCTGCTTTTTTACTTACACCATCTCTTTTTAGCTAATCATTAATACTACTCGAATGTAAAACCGTCGAGTGATCCATAGTTCCTTTTCGAAAATCTTTATCTTTAATGAACCCGTGGACATATTTATTGTACCGGAGGGGAGCGCTTCTTTCATATGATTACGTATCGGTAAAATAAAATCTTGTTCGAAGTGAGAGCTAGGTGTTTTATTAACGAACGTTAGGGTTATTTTTGGGTAAGAAAGCCCATTCTTCTTTCATCTCTTTAATACTATGAGTCCCAGAAGTCTTGTTTGTTCCTTCAATAAACGGTTTAATAATGGATTTGCATAGGAATTGTGAGTTGAATCTTGAGGTGGAAATAACCATCCTGTCACTGAATAAGGATAAAAAATACTTTGCTGACCAGAATTTTATATAAAAAACCCTATAAGTACCATAGGTATTGTCGTCGGCGAGTATCCCACAGAAAACAACTACACTGCCTTCTACGACCGTTGTATCATATCTGGAATTCTTATCAAACAATATTAATAGCGTTATGGATCTTCACGTCCCCTTCCAATGCTTTAACATGGCAAAAACTACGCTCCATGCTTAACTGATGCAATCAAGGCGATGTCTGACGGAGATAGAGCCTTTGAAAAATTCAAGATTATTAAAAGTATTATCGACTGGCAATTTTACAAACAATTAGGTAACTTAGGAAATATCACAATCAAAAAGAAAGTACAGATTATATCAAATTGAACCCGAAAAATCAATCACCTAAGAGAGGTGGTCTAGTCTTACGTATATTCCCCCGAAAAAAAAAACCCCCGAAAAAAAAAACCGGAAAAAATACCCCCCGAAAAAAAAAAACCGGGGAAAAAAAACGGAAAAAATACACCTATATGCGATAACAATGGCCAGTACACAAGAAGTAATGAAATTTCAACTGTGTGTCATGTTAAAAAAACTAGACCATATTTGATTCATCTATCTTCGTCCACTCAGAACATCCACCGGAGGTCCATAAAATATCCACCGGATATAACTGGATGTCCTCTGGATATCCCCGATATCCAAAATGAATGTCCAATGGATATCCATCAAATGTCCGTGTGTTGACTGGGTTTAGACACAGTTAAGTGCGTTTTTATTAAAATATTGAAACTGACGACATCGGCAAGCTCCTATGTTGAAAAATCATTGTTCAGGAGACAAAATACTTTGGCTGTTCTTGATTGACAGTAGGAAATCTTGTCATTACATCCTGTATCGCGATATTTACAACGATGTTTTTTTTATATTGAGCATTTTCAAATTCATAGAAATGTATTAATTACGTGCATATAAGTTAAATGAAAAATATATGATGAAAAAGAATCGCGATGTGTATTTAATGAACCATTCGCGATGAATACGTTCACAAAGAGAAAACGTACTGAAAAGATGTATATATTTACCTACTTCATTAGAATTTGTACGAAGCGATAAATCCTTTGAAACTGAAATGTCCATATTTATGTTACTTCTTTTCCTTTTCAAAGATTAGCCTGCCTCTGTTCGAGTTTCCCAACTACCCTACTGATTCAGTAGCACAAAAACAGCATTTCACTTGATGGATTGAAACCTGAGCGATGAAGGCATCGTCAGGGATGAACGTGGCATGTTACGTTATCATTAAAATCGGTTTCTCATACTTTTTCCTCTGTTTACGGATTTTTTCACTTTGAAAAGACACGTACAAGGGAAGAGAATGAATTCTTTTCCGCAGTAAGGAACTTAAATATGATGCATTGTTCTTGCAGAGGATTTTCAAGAGGCAGTTGATGTTCATTAGTTTGATCTCTATATATCCAGCACAACTCTCGAATCATTTACAAAATCTTCATTGTTTATTTAATGAGATGTTTTAGAGGACCTCGCACACTTCTGATGCAAAAAGTCTTTCGGTCAAATTACCCAATATTTCAATGTGTTCTTGAACTCGGGCTCCTGAAAAGAAGTAACCGTGGGTACACAAAAATTATATGTTTAGTTTACGAGATACAGACCATAGTTAACTAAACTTTATTGGTGGTACTATCACAAAATTATAAATGGGTTTTTTATCCACACCACAGTATTACACTTGGCTAGTGCAACAGTATGACTTTTGATCAATTTTTTGTTGAAAATTGACGTTTCTGTATTGTAAATATATGAAGAGATCGGCTGAATTCAAGAAATATGTATTTGTTTTATGTATACAGAGAAGATTGAAAGTATACGTGTCTCTGCCATATATTCTTTGGATTACGTGATTTGATCAATTCAGTGAACCAGTTATATGTGCCGTGTAGCAACTTGACAGGTCGTCAATTATAAATATCATTCAGTGCAACTCAAATATACACGAGGCTAATATTGAAAATTCCCTGTATGCAGAAAACTGATCGGTAAATTTTCCTGATTTCTTCTCATTTTACAGAGAATATATCATATGAACCTTTGTGGGATATCTGTTATCTAGTCCAATAACAAAAATGTCAAAGAGACCCTTTTTCATTGTTTTAGGTGTATAAGAACTCTTCCCCTATTACTGTTCGCATCAATCAAAATGTTGATACAGATGGCTATTTCAAATTTGAAAAACGCTTGTTCTCGCGGACCTGATGGATTTAGAGAAAAAATTATTGAAAAACGCACCCTAATCTACTAGTGCCATTATCTTATCTCGTTATCTTAGCCTCCAGCAAGAGCGAACTACTAAAACAATGGAAAGAGTCTATCATAACTCCCATTTACAAATCAGGCAAACATAATATAGTAAACAATTTAAGACCAATATCCGTCATAAATAACTTTGCAAAGTTCTTTGAATATGTCTTAAAGACAGAGTACTTACTAAATTATTTCGGCAAGAATGACATAATAACGAAGAATCCAAAAAACCTTCGTTCCGAAAATGCGTAACTAAGTTACATATCTCTCAAAATAAAGAAATTCTAAACATATTCGAATAAAAAAACTGCTTTGTTTTGTATGGTTCCATCGGTACAATTTCCCTCCTCCCTCCTTTTATATGTACCTATTAGCCCTTTTTTGGGAATATTTTACAAGAATAACAACTTTGAAAGTGCTTTATTTAACGAACAGCATTCATTCGGTCTGATTCAAAACGAAGGACCACCTGTGTAACGGTTATATGGTTATTACCAATCGCTGATACTTGATAAAAGTTTCGTATAAGCAAGATGTAGTCCTTTCTTGCTTAGTTTCATCATCTAATCGATAACACGTTAACGTAAAAACATGATATAAAACAGGGTTTCACTTTCCAGGGAACGTGAACGTAAGTAGGCATTCTTTTCGTGGGACATTTTAATTCGATTTCAGTGAACAATACCCGCCGGGGACAAAACCCGTAGATTTCACAGCTTCGCGGAAAAAAAGAAATGTTTCCATCTAGTATCTCGATTTATTTGTATATTAGTATTTGTTTTGAGCAATATTCAGTTCACTCGAACATTATTGTTTCAGACGAAATAAATCGGTTTATTTCACCCAAATAATAGGTTTGTTTCCATTTTTTTAAACCATGATGATGAATTCAAACGTGTATCATCTGTGATGAACAGGAATTTGATTGGGGAATTGAATATAATAAAGCAGATAAACTGTAAAAATTCGAACGAGTTCGAATATATTGTGCCAGAGAGGTATCAACAATGTAAAAGAATACGGGGTACCCTTCTCTCTAAGCGTTTCCACCAAGTGGAAAATAAAAGGCAAACATCTGTCAGAAAACAACTACTTCCCTGGCTAATACCACGACGGACATTGACTGACAGATATTTTTGCAACGTTCTTCCAAGAAGACCCAGTTGCAAGTGCTTGTCTTGTAATTGAACAGAAGATTATCCTTCATTTGGCTGGGAATGACCACCTGCAGACATGCATGTCTGCATATTTGCCTCTGCTTGTGAGGGACTCAGAAGATATCACACTCTAGATCATTGTACTCATGCCATAAGGTTGGCATGTATAATATTCGCTATATTTTGTTTCACTATGGTTTGACATAGCAAGCAGGTTGCAACGAAATGATGCTGCATTACCTGCCGCAAGATTATCCACGTCTAAATATTCTGTAGGGAAATCAATGTTGATATTGATTATTTGGTGAGGAATACGGATGGCTCTAAGACAAGCAACGGGATGAGGGCTGGAATATACGGGGAAAGGCCGAGGCAGGACATGAGTCTAAGCCTCGATACTGAAGCCTCTATATTCCAAGCCGAGGTAATGTCTATTTCTGTTTGCACGTGAGAGATCCCAAAGATGGGTTATAGGAACCAACCCATAGGTATTCTCTCTGACAGTCAGGTGGTAATAGAGCCCCTGCGATCATGCCGGTTTTCTTTTAAATAAGTTTGGGAAACACACAAAAACCTCAACGTCCTAGTATCACAGAACAGGGAACATTGAACCACAACTAACCCGCAAAATTCCATTTGGGGACATGAAGCAGAACACAAAGACATAGGTTAAGGAATACGCATGGAAAAATTATGATGATGGGGTCAACCGGAACTCTCCCAGGAAGGTGGTAGAACTGCTGACAGGGCATTTGTTTCGATAGTCACTCCCCACGCCTTTTGGGTGAGTGATTACTAGGTCTGAGATTCATGTGCCCTGAGTAGATGGAAAAAACCAAAAATCAATCTGGCTAAAATTTCTGCCGCATCACGGCAAGCCGGTACCATTTTCAGTTTCGATAGTAGCGTCTCCACAATTCCACCAAGTATCTCTATGATCCAAAGCATTTTAACAGAATGGTTTGGGTAAAGCCTGCGGAGTCCGAAGAATATTTCCTTTTCTTCTCAGACCACGTTTGTCTATACCGCACGAGTTCTGTAGGTGGTAGGACAACACTCGAAGCGCCGTATATGCCTGTGGATATAGGCTGAAACCGCATAAGCTTGACATTGACAAGCTGACAGCAAATGCAGTATGATCTCAGGAGCACTACGACATGCTCGTAGATCAAGGTATTGAAGACAAAATCCTGACAGGCCATTATGAATCCCTGAGCTGGAGAAAGCTACAGTAAAATTTCTGCATGAGACGACGTCGTCTATGTTCTTGAAGAAGACCCCATGTATAAGCTTATCCTTATGTAGGTGAAGGAGTATTTCTGCCTCCGCAGCTTTGACAAGAGCTTTTTGCTGAACCACCTCGGTGACAGAGTTTGGGTCACCTCATCAAATGTCGAATACCTGACTAAGTTCATTGGCTGCATGGGCTGCTGCTTCGTAAAAAGAAGAGTTCCCTGCTTTTTCATGTTCGCAAACTAAGCAGCGAAGGGAATCTGAAGTCCTGATCACTTTGCAGACCCTATTCTGTTATGTAGAGACTCCAAACTTGAATTTTGTGAGTTTTTGCAGCTCCTTATAAGTCCATTTTAACCACTTCAAAGTAGCCCTCTCTGTAGAATATTTGTATAGACATCTTATAACATGCATTCAAGCATGTTATCGAATCAGACAAATCTCTGTTTTTTGGGGATTCGCACGGTTCGCCCCTCGAAAAACTAATCCAAAATCTCTTACTCCAAATTTAACTATGAGTTGAAAACTCTTGCCAGATGGTGCTAGGTGCTTGAAATTTTTTCCACCAGTAGTTTTTTAGCCCATCAGGGTCTGGAGCAGCGCAGTTCTTCGAGCCTTTGAGGGCCTGTCGAATTTCATTGAGTTGACGAGCCTCCTGCAGAAAGTTTCGAAGTGGGCTAGGGCTGGAGTATCTACGTTGAGTGGATGCGGATACTCATAGATATTTTTCCAGCAGGTTTCCACCCGATCAGCGGCCGGCAAGTTATCTACAACACGTGGAGGCCCTTGGAATAAGCGAGAAGGTTTATCGCGGAACTTCATGTTTTCCACGATTCTTCTCGCCTGCCTCACAAATGACTTCTTTGTAGCTGCCAGCATTCGTATCCTATCAAGGCAGTGCTGTATAATGGTAAACAGCACGCCTTGATTCAGTGTGTGGTGAGCTCGTCTTAAATTTGCGACAATTCGTCGTACTGCAGGCGTGAATGGCCTATTGGCCGCCACGTAATCTACCACAAACTGGATATGAGACGCGTGTTGTCTCGCTGATTTGATTTAAGCATCCCTCTTCTCCACTTGGGACAGAGTCTGAGCATCGTTATTCACAGCAAAGTTGATCTGCCAGATGTCTGCCTTTTCTGTAAGGATATCGTGAATTTTTGCATCCACCAGTGCCATTTGTTGTGACTTCAGGGGCTTGGTGTTATGAAGCGCCCTGCGGTATCTAATGCCTTCCGTTGGTGGTATGATGCTGGCCTTCTCTTCAGCCAGACTGTCACGTGGCATATCTGCTGAGGAGGAGCTCTGGCATAGCCTCGATTCCGAAGATGAGATACATAATCTTAATGTTTTTGGACGGAAAAAGTGTCATGCTCTGGGTGTATCTCACACCACAGAGCATACATTACTGATATGTCTCATTTCCCGGCGGGCTCACTGCTCTCATAACGATGCAGAAGACCGCCACTTAATTCATCCGTCCATTGAAAGCGTCTGTTGTCATTGCGGTCGTCATTATGAGGCAATCCATCGTTTTGGACCCCACCACCTTGCCATTGACCTCTATTCCGAGGGCCTCTTCCTCGTCTGTTCTGAACCAAGTAGTTATGTGTACCGGAGGGTTTGCCTAGTATACCCACGGCCGACATCAGAGGAAATGAGCATTCCCTTCAGGGTACGCCTTGGCTGCCGGTCCGGATTTGCACCTGTTGCTCAGGAAAGTGGTGCCGCAACTCACCAATTCCACCAATTCCACCAATTCCACCAATTCCACCATATTCCGCAATATATTGCTTTGTCCTCCAATTAAGAATTATGATTATAGTTCCAAATCTTCAGCTTTTCCGGAACATATGTTAGGCCATTAGGTAACGAAAAGAATAATAGTGCCTTAGATTGAGCGATGGATTATCTACTACAAACATGTAAGAATAACTTTTGTAGAGTTCACATAGTTTATTTTCGAGTGGAATCAACGATATAGATATTACTACGTTATCATTAAATTTCCCTAGTGCTGCTCAAATTAATTTGTATTGAACAATGACTATACAACGATAATCTCCAAGAAGTTTGAAATATTCTTAAACCACGTCACACATGTAAAATTCATAAACAGCTTCTAGTAGTCATCCCTCGACTTTGAACTTCGTATCTCGTTAAAACATGACATCTGTCGGGAAGATACGCCCTAAAATTTCAACCTTATGCGTTCTTTGGATTCAGTCAAATTTGTGTACGACCGAGGTATCCCAGAGTCTCTTTTTGTTATCGATGCCTCCTCAACCATATGTCACAAGCATAGGTTCGTAAGAAGTATCAAAAGTGACGACTAACGTGTGTCTGAACTTATAATATGCTATACACAGGTGCTCGGGACTTGAAGTTTTTTCTGGAATTTCCTCTCATCTAAAGTTATTTTGGCACGGGATGGAGTGACTGAACCTTCGAAATATGAATATCATTAAAGGAACTATTAATATTCCCGGAGAAATTTGGGATGCCTCCGATTGAGAATGTGTTTGGTATGCTGATGCTGGCTTATAGTCGATCATTCATTCATGTTTTGTATATCGTTACTCACATAGGTATCGAATGAAAAGGGGCTTTGCGACTCAAATAAATATATGTGTTGAAGTATCGGAAGATTTGATATATTGTTTCCATGGGACGAAATTGCGAATATAATCCAACATCTGAAACAAAAAGTAGTGCGGAATTCGAGGTCCTTATAAGATTGTCTTCATCATCAAAAATAACATAGAGAAAAAAATTTCCTCATTTTTACAAGGTGCCACAATATGTCATACCCAAGATGACAAAACTGCATGTTCTAGAACAAACTTAACATTCAAATAAATGAAACAACAAGTTAAAAAACTACACTTATTGAAATTGAAATCAGTCAAATCAATAAAACAATAATCTCAAACATCAATTAATAGAAAAATACTCTCTTGATTTAGAGGAAATATATAAAAATTACACAACGGACTAAGTCAATTAATGAGAAAGCATGAAAAGGAATACACTCAAGAGTAGATTTGAAGAGGCGAATGGCAACTACAAAAAAACTCTAGGATGTGATCAAGAATGCATCTGAAAAAATGAAATAAACCAATAAAAATATTATCGTTCTGATGATCATGAGGTGTCAATAAATGATGCCAAGATAGAAGTAATCAAAATTAATATATTTCTCACATAACTCGTCTGCAAAATGTCAAACAAACTAGCACATACGATTTTGGTTCTTGAATTAGAGATATGTTTATATCATCGAGTTCCCTAAGCCTTCTGCATAGATGGGCCGTAGAGGTCCCATTTCCGCTACTTTTCTGTTCTCCAGGATACGTAGAGTTCTCTTATCCATTGTCCTTGGATTCTTGATGGTTTCCACCGCCACACTCAAGTCGCTCACTACTGTTATGTCCTGGTCCGTGTACTCGATTAGCACATTCTCCGCCTCGTTAATATTACGCAGCTCACTCACTCTTTCCCGTCCTGTACACCATAAACCCTCTCTCTCTCTTGTGCCTATCCTATTCTCAATCATCCCAGCGACCACATATACCTCCTGCAGCCCCTCATCGTCCTCCACTAGTATCCCACTCATCCATAAGTAGATCCTATAACGCCTTGTCATTCTTTCCTCAATCTTCACGTTTTCGTGCTCCTTCCCTCCTTCGAACCTGGCAGCTGCCTCTACGTAGAGAGGGGCCATCCCAATGAGTACGCACAGAGCGGCCGATGGAGCCGTCCTGAATGTGCCACTGGCCTCCAGTGCCAATCCAGCTGCCGTTTCACTCTACTATCACTCGCCCTAACCTCCCATACCTGCACCCCATACAACACTGCAGACTTCACCACTCATAGATCAGTCTCATATTCCGTCCAGTCCACTTTCTCAACTTCCCTGCTATCACGCTGGTTCTCCTCCGCACCTCATTCAGATGTTCGATGGAGAGAAGTCCCTTATCTATGAGCATGTCGAGGTACCTGATGTTATTGGGGACACTGTATCACCTCACCCCTCATCCTGACGACAGGTCCCCTGTCCAGTTTCCTGGCCGGGATAAACATGCATTCCGTCTTCTTTTCATTATACTTTACCCACATGTCATCTTTCCATGCCGCACATTCAGCCTATATCAATTCCCACATCCTCTCCACTTCCTTCACCGCGCACACATACCTCGGGCACATCCCTGTTCACCCTCACGTATTCTCGCACATTTATCGCCCTCATTCTCTCACATCATGCCTCCAGTACTATAAGCCAGAGCGTGGGCCCGAGACTGGACTTCACACGCACCGATGAAACCCATACATACAATATTTTCGGTCATACTCCTTATGTTCTTCCCAATCGCTGGCCCTCATGAAGCGTTTGACAGGTCCAACGCCACCAACAGACAGTGCATACCGTTCCTCTTACTCTCCCTGATCTTCTTCACCATATTCTCCATAGCCATACAGGTGCCCTAAAACCATACTGATTGGGCGAGAACTTTTTTCACCTATCACACCAAGTTTATACTCTCCCGCTAAGGAACCTGTTAAACGTCCGTTCCAGTGCGGGCAGCAAGCTGATCGGCCTGAGACTTCCGTCCTTCTTGGGTATCCATACAACTTTGGTTCTCTTCCATGCCGCAGGGAAATACTTCATGTTCAGGCAGGCTACCCCAGCCACTCTGATGCGAATTTTATCATCTCATTAGAGACTCCATCCGCTCCAGTGGCCTCAATATACTTCAGGTTTTGGTTGATATCCCTGATTCCATCCTCCGTGTAGGTGGGTTGTTCTGGTCCCCATCTTTCCTCTACCCCTCCCTTATTATTCGCCTGCCCTCGCTGTCTGCCCCCTATCATCACCGGGGAAATACTTCCCCAGTAGATACCTACTGGTCTCATCTCTCCACTCCGTGTAGGTCCTGTCTTCTCTCTTAGCTGTAGTCGGTATCTTCTCTGCCCTGTCATTACTCAGAAGCTCAAACACCCCACGGATTCTCTTTTTGCAACCTTTCTTCCTGTAAGCCATTCAATCCTTCCTCTTTTACACTCATTTCTCTCCCTTCTTTATATCCCCTGTTTTCTATCGCTTTCATCCTCCATTCTCTTCATCTGGTATTCCCTGCTGAGTACTCTCGCTTTTCTTTTCAGTCCTCCAAGCTCCGCATCCCACCACTCTCTTTCTTCCTGCTCATAATTCATCACCCTGGGGATTGCCTTCCGACAAGTCCGAGTTAGCAGAGATTTCCAACCCTTCTCTGCTGAAGAGATCCCCAACCCTATAGGGAAAGACCATTTCCTCCACCATGGTCCAGTTGGTCCTCTTAACATTCGGACTTGTCCTTCTTCTTATTATACACACGATGATCACTAAGCGTCTCATCCATGATCACCTCCCAGTCATGCACCTGCACTGAACTACTCGAGGTCAGATCTATCCAGCTCTCACCATGCCTATTGGAGAATACCATGCTTTCCGCGTCTTTCACCACCTGGAGGCCCTTCTCTACTATCCAGTTAAGAAGTTCCACTACCCTTTCATCCATCACCACTCCACCCCATGCTTCATGCTTGGCATTAAGTTCCCCAGCGAGGATCTTCCCACCTCCACATCTTTAGAAATCCATTCTCACCTTCTATTCGTCATTCTTTCTCTTGCTCGGCTCCTCGTACACATTCATAACCTTTACATCCCGTCCATCTTTCACTCGAACGATCATACCGACTCCAGTCACACTCTTGGCGTCCATAAGGGCAGAGCTTTCTATACGCGACTGAACCCTTCGCCCCCTTCCCTCTATCATATTTCTGCAATCTTTCCAAGATTCCCTCACCTTACCAGGGCTTCTGCAGACAGCCTATGTCTGCCTCCTTCTCTGCTGCAAGAACCCTGATGGGGTGTGTTGCTTCCCTCCCCCTTCCTACATTTAGCTGTAAGACTTTAATATTCGGTACGCCTTCTTGGAAGCTCTACTCTCCTCAATTACACTGGGCACTTCGGATCACTCCTCTCACTCACCTCTACTCTTCTGCAGATATTGCAGTCAACCAGCGCTTTCCCTTGCACTCGCGGCATGCTGGTCCATCCTTACATGTATAGTCCGTGTGAGCGTAATGACAGCGCCTATAACATATTGCCACACTAGCGTTCTCCTCCACAAATACTCTCATCAGGTCAGGGTAAATAGCCCCTTCCTTCATGAGTTTCCCGAATAGTCTGGGCCCATTTCCACCACAATGTTCTCTTTTCATTCACTCATTCTACATTCCCCCCTCCCTCTCACAATCATCCCTCACCAGTCGTCGTCAGTTGTTCCTTCATTTACCGTCCCATTCTGGCTGCGTATCAGGTCGGGAAGCTCCTCATCGGCGTAAACAGTTTCCACGCCAGTCAGTAGCAACGACGGGTTTCGTCCCGAGGTTTCATTAGCCTTGATCCTTTAATGCTTTTCGATGGCTCTACGTATCCGCTCCCTTTCTTCCACTCCTTTACTTTTCACGCACAGCGCTCCCCCTTTTATTTTCGTTACATGTCCTTTATGCACCCACCCCTCTCGAGGCATTTCTTGACTGTTCGTGCCGCTACCTTCTCAGCATCCTCGTATACGCCATCCACGCTTATTTTCTGAACCCTCGGGGGTGTCCTCCACCCTTCATTGTACTGGTCCCTTATCTGACACATTCCACTGTTTGGTAGACTTGTGACGTCTGCATACGTCCTCCCTCTCGCATTCGCTTCCCCTTCAGCTCTCTTCTTTCTTCGCACCTCTTGAAAGCCCTCGTTCGTGTTCTCCATCTCTGTGTCCGTGTTCCCTTCGTTTGCAGATGTAGTTTCAGTTTCCTCCTGATGTCCTCCCCTCCTCGTTCTCTGCTTCATTAATATCCTCAAACGTTCTATTCATTATCCTTATTTGCTCTGTCATCCCCTCTATTACCACTTTGACACCATGCATTTCCTGCATTTTGTCTTCACATTCTTCCACCTTTCTCTCTAGAATTCTCAGTCTGCGTTCATACCCTCTAATTCTGGAAACCTCAAGCATCATATCTCCGATATCTCCGATATGTCCTGAAGGCTCTGGTTTACGAGTGCCTGCTCGTCCTTATTGAATTGGATTTTACCACTATTCCAAGACGATTCTATGTTATTTTTCTCCTCTTTGTGTCCATCTTCGTCCAACCGCTTTCCTGCCTCTGCCGTCTCTTTCTCATCCCCCTGCAGTGTGGATGATAGTAGCTTAAGCTGCCATCTCCTGCAGTTTCTCTAGAGATTTGTTCAGTATGTCTGCCATAGCATCCTGCATCGTTCCTTGTGTTTGTGTGAGAATCTGGCCCAGGGCTTTTTCGGTCCCCTGGGCCTTCTTCTCCCTCTCCCTGCTCTGCTCCGGGGACAGTGAGAGCTCTCTGTTTTTCGGAAACCTCCTGCTACTTCCATTCTGGTCCTTTTCCTGGATCCCGTCTGTTTCACAGGGATGCAAAATCCATCCTTCACTTTTCGGGTCTCGCGAATGGCGGGAGTGGCCTCAACGATAAATTGGCTGGATCGCCACCCGCACGTGCGAACGGCTGGGGTAACTTCTGCGTTCCTGATTCCTTGCTTCTTCGTAACTCGCCTCCCGACTTTTGTTGACCTCAAGTCTATCAGACTTTAGCTCCCGATACAGGCTGCACTTTCTCCGTTTCCCACAATGACTATCGCTCATTTATCCACTCCTGTCACTTGGATTATTCGAATTTCACGAGAACGCCGCTTTCCGACGTGGCGTCGGCGTTGAAATTCCATTCTCACTTTTCAGGTTGGTGGCGCTCTGATGCTGGCAACAGACTCAGTGTTCATCCCCACTATCAGACTGAGGCGTCGAAACTTTTTTTTCAGATCGGCTTTGAGTCCCCGTTGCCTGTTACCCACATTAAAGTGACTTAGTTGTTTGCTGCCATCTGTTTCAGGGATTGTATGCAGTTCCAAGTCAGCTTAGACAATTATATGACTTCAGAGCTTTCAGTGCTGCTTGGCTATATATAGCTTTCTGCCATCCGGGTGACTCTTTCGATACACTTCGGGGCACATATCTCTTTAGCAAGTACTTCTGCTTGAAAGATGGTTGGAGTGTTGTCAAGGGGTTTCGAGAGCATGAAACTTTGCCCTGTAACTCCCACCCCAACCATCTTGGATTCATTAGTGTGCCACATTGATGCATCCCTTTCCAGTTAAGGTTCGTCCTGTGAGCACATTTGGTGGTTGTTCATGACCACTTCAAACTCCATTTCGAAGTCGTATCTACCTAACTCGCTTCTACATACAATATGAACGAACTGTTTTCAATAACTTATTGTGATAGTCCCCAAACAAAGATAAAACACGGAGCATGTGATGAAATATCTCTGTTGAAATAACAGTTAAATTTGCGCATTGGTTTTCAACGTCAGCTCATGAAACTCGCCGCATTATTTGAAATAGGTCGGTATTGTAATTATTATCCACAACCTGAAATTGAAAACGATTATTTGTGAAATTTTATTGGAACAATAGATGCTTTTAAATGCGCATATTGACATAAAACGAATTCAGTTCATTCTGAAATTTGTATGGTTTACAATAGTTTTAAATTGTTACTATATACATGGTCATTAAATTCGCAATATTAAATGAATGACTATTTGCCACTGGTTTTTATCAAACGTCAATATCGGTTATTAAAAACAAATATGCATTTTATTCGCTTTTTGATACGATCTCTCATGGACTGTTACACGAGTATATGCATTTTTTATCGAAATCTTCGTGTTTCTAGGAATTCGATACATAGAATTATTCAGGAACAGATATATTCCGAAAAATTTACCTATGCTTTTCACAATGGAATTTGGGACCAAACTCTTCTGGGTTGATATTCTACTGTCTGAAGTGATAGTATCCGCAAATAAAAACGAATACCATGATCATTTGTAACGAAATTTGTCCGTAGCTTGCCATTAGTTTGAAGCTTTTGAGGGATGGAAATCTGTTCGACTAGGAAGGTTTTTTTGAAGCTTGTGTCTTTCAAAAATTATCTTCTTACTATCAGTTCCACGATGTTTCCTGAACATCACATAAATTCACTTTTAGCGTGAACCTGAAGACGAAAACTGCCAGGCATACTTTGAGGCAACTTAATTAGACGCTAGTAACCCAAATGTTAACTTCTGCCAATGTTGGATGCGTCACAGATATTATGAAACATAATATTGGACCATTCCATTTCGAGTAAAACAAGGGTCAACCCAATACTACCCCTCACTCGTCATCTATTACGATGTAGTTCAAAATTAACAGGCGGCCATGTCTTGGACGGACTAGTCCTTTGGTAAAGATGTTGGCTTCCATGTCTTTTGATGACTTGTGGTGAACGACAATATCTCAATTTTGTACCTTTTCGCGTATAAAATGTTTTTTAAGCTTTATTGCTACGTTTCTTCAAATATCATTTGCTCCAGATGCATGGCACGGTTCTTTGCCTACAAAATTTCGAACTGATGGTTCTACTACCCTATTTGAAGCAACACCCCGTATACGATTTTTAGTCAGCTGTACAGGTATCTCTGTTTAGATAAGGATTGGGATTGAGGTCAGTGTAGAACTTGAGAAACCATATTGTAAATCAATGAACAATTGACGCGTATCCTAGGATTGACAGATATAAACTGCTGCTATAGGCAAAATACAGTCATGCCTGAGGAGGTCGGACTGGTGAAAGGGCATGGCCGACTCCTATAACATTTGAGCTCGAACAAACTCGATTGACATCAGCGTAACCACATAATAGCTTTCTAGGTTTATTGGAGGCAAGAGCCAGCTCACTTGTACCCTTAAGTTATGGGCACTCTCTTGGAAGCTTTCTAGTGAGGTTTATAGATTTAGGAAAACTCACTAAATTGCTGATATCATCATGGCAGGAGTCCAGGCGCCTCCGAAGGACTCATAAGGATATCCCGACCGTGGGGAATTTGTTAAAATTGTTACATCCGTCAACCGGTTCCACCCCTACGTGCAACCCCCAAAAGTCAAAGACTTGTGCGAGCTAGGGGAAGACGTAGCCTTTACCTTCAAATACGTTTGATGCCATGCACGAGACGGGTTGCAATGCTGAGATTCGAACTCATGCTCTTTGGCTCATGAAGCGAGCACGGAACCCGCAACCCACCGCGGCCCGATGGTCAAAGACAAGAGGTGACGGATTCAAAAAAGGTAGAAATGTTTGGGGACTACTTTCAGAGGGCTCTCCGGGCAGGTGCCAACGCCACCCAGGAACATGAAAAGGTTTCGCGGGAGCTAGATAATATAGAAACATCCCCAAAGCAAGAATTAAAACCCAATCTTCTCGAAGTTGATGACAAATTCCAAGGAGGTTCGTGACACGATGGAAAGGATTCATAGAAACACGGCATCTGGCATGGATGAGATCGCCGCAGTACTGCTCAGGAACCTCCCGAGGAAATCTCTAGTGCAACTAGTATAGTCATAAACAGTATAATGAAATGACAACACTACCCAAAATACCTGAAGATCTTGGAGATTATACCTATCCTAAAGTCAGAAAAACTGAAGAGATGATCGAGAGCTACCGCCCGATCTCACGGTTCAGTTCGGTGACCAAGGTGATGGATTGAATCCTGCTATAGAAATTCCAGGAAATCGAAGAAGAGCTCCCGCTGAAACTGGAGGAACAGTTCGGCTTCAGGAGAGGTCATTCAAGGACCTCTCGAGTGGCCAGGATCGTCCAAGAGGTAAGGAAGGTGAGTAATGGTCCTGTCGGATATCTAGGAGACATTCGAGTTATGGACTTATCATTGGTGGACTAGACTTTCAAGGTTAGGGTAAATGACATTAGCTCCACGACGAAGAAGGCCGGAACAGGTATACCGCAAGGATCGAGCCTGTCGCCTATGTTTTATTCGCTATATACACACGACTTTCCGATGTTCGTTAAAACGAGCACGACTATATACAGATAAGGTGAAATATTAATCTCATCGGCATTCAGCATTCCCAATACTGCCGCAACTGCGGTTGATATACCGACAATGTCACGTAAATTGTGGTCGAACTGTAGTCCAGTTGAATACTTGAACCTCTATTGCATATATTTGCGGTTGCAGTGAAAAGTACATACCCGCTGATAGCGTTGTCCATGTAGAACAAGGTGTTATTCTACAAGCAGGTCAACAGACCAACCATGACCTATGCCTGCCCAGTGTTTTGCAGCCTCCTCAATATTGGGAGAATGAAAGTTATCTGATCAATTCTACAAATACCATATTCTGGAAAGCCCGATGACTAGAAACTTAACTGCGGTCTGACCCCACCACCACAGGCCAAGAAGGCATTTTGTAAAAGGCGCAAAAATCTCAGTAAAATCCATCCCAGGACGTTGGGAGAAAATACAAACAACTAGCCTCCTTCTAGAACCCCTCTATCTCATCAGATTATATGTATTTATATTTGGGAACTATCATAGAAACATTCATATAAGTACTTTCTCATTTCTTGATGGGTTCCATACTGCCATTCTCAAAATGTGCTCTGATTTCAGGGGGCTCTTGAACTCCATTGATCTTAGCCATGTCACCAACCCCACTGGCCGTATATAAATATAGCCTCAGGTTACCGTACATTAGTGAACAGAAGTAAATTCGATCCTAGTTGGCGCCTTTGATAAATTGGGCAGGTATTTTGTTGTTATCTATCATGCGGTAGGGCAAGAGGGGTCGGCTGAGAGTTGTTATGTCTCACTTGGTCTCATGTACAGCGTTCAGGCTCAGATTTACTCAAACTGCAGGTTGACTAAGCATTCTTAAATCAACAAAAGAAATGGACAAACTTCTGAAGAAGCGTGCCACTCGCTCTGGCAAAACGTTAGGAGGCAATTCCAAAAAATGACGGAATAGTGATAGTTAAAATTTTGGCCGCGATAGCCATAATCAATTCAATAATTTTTTTGTGCTGTCCCTAATTCGATTAGCTTTGAATTGTTTTGTTGTTTAACTTTGTTATAAAATTTGTATTAAATCGGATCCCCTTTTGAGACAGAATGCTTTGCATCTACATATTCAAAAGTGGTGTACTGATGGTACCCATTTATCGATTGGTGTATGGTCATTCAATACTCCAGATGGAGATTAATTGATCAAATAATTATAGAAAAGGAAATTCTCTTCCAGTAGTAAACATCAATCTTTGTTGTCTAGTAAGGTGCGATTTTTTCGATCCGCCGTATAATTTTTTTCGAGGAGCAGTTAACCTTATCGTAATTCTACCACTCTTTGAACTTTATATTCTTGATCATCATCAGGTACAACGTCTTTCGTTTTTTGTTTGAGAAAATAAACTCAGGTATAGCGGCTGCATTCGTCGATGAACGTTACGGAATATTTACATACACCATGCGATGAAGTGCGCATCCGACTAACAACATCCGAATGTACTATTTCTAGCTGGACCAAATTGTTCGATTCTTGTCTGGGGAAAAAGGCAGGCTTGATAATTCTCCTATGATACATAAATATTCCACAATCATCTAGTGCCTCAGAAGTATTTAATTTCAATCCTTTTGTTGCTTGTAGCTACTCTTGAAGCTTGCCCATTTACGTGACCCAATTTTAAATGCTAAAGTTTCATTTTTGACTTTTTAAAATGTGTATCTTGGAAAAGCACTTTATATTTCCAGCTTTATCAGAATTGAAAAGATTCCATTTGATCTTTAATAACTTAATTTTCACTTTTGTCTTGAAGTTGGGCATATTCGTTCATGAAATTGTGTTTTTCGTTTCAAATCTTCCAAGTATTTTCAAAGTTATCAAAAATTCACAATCAAACATTTTCAGAACAATCTGTGTGTGGTTAAGAATCTGCATGGGGTTAGGAATCTGTATGCAGCGTAGTATTCTATTATTTCAACCCCTTTTTAAAAACATAGTATATTGAATAAAATAATTTTTTTAAATAATTTTTTATTGATCATGCATAGAAAAGTCGTGGACTGATATAATTACCAAAACCAAAATAATTCTTAATTTCTTCTTCAACTCATTTTTACCGCCAAGGCATGCTGATCATCTAATTATTATGCGTATACTGTTACCTCAACTAAGACTTATACACAATATTAATTGTCGCAGGCCCGGGCATATGACAGAGACGTAACCAACATGATTGGCATGTTTCAAAACAATGCTTGCCTTTGAACACAGATAATTTGAATTAGGTTTCAAGAAAAGAAGGTAGGAAATTAAAGCGAGAATCTCGTTTTGGGATTATTATACAAACGAGTTTGTGAAAAACAAATTATATTCGAATTATCTTCTGAGAAACCACCACTTACCATCACAATTTGGGATTATTAGAAACGAATCATGTTAAACTGATTTATGCAACATACATCGTGCATCATTGGATACAGGTTTGCTGACACTGTTATTTCTGATTCAATTCTATCCAGAAACAATGCCTAATTCGCTGTGTCAAATGATATGTAGATTATATTCTGAAAACCTCAACTTACAAATTTAATGTCAATTTTGCGTTTCCTGATCAAATGATGTCACTTTGATGTCTGTTACACTTTCAGAGAACGAGAAATAACTCTCTGAATGAATCAATTCTTCAAACTGACAGTAGAACAGGATCTGGAATATGCATAAAGATAGCTTTGGTTGGCTACTCTGTTAGACTGAACAGTACGGTATTCTAGTGCTTCACAACAATATTTCAGTGAAAATATTAGTGAGCACTTGTGATTAAGCAGTCAGGCGGCACTGAAGCCTTTGATGTGTCAAAAAGTGACGCCCATACTAGTGTGGGGAACCCCAGACTACCGAAAAACTTCAACAGAACAGAATAGAATAGGTAAAATTATTCTGGGTATCAAGACGTACCGGAATTTTTCAGGTAACGAGAAAGCTGACGAATGTACCAAGAAAACATCAATGGCTCCATTTCTGGGTACTGAGTCAGTTCTCACTTCATAAAAATGTGGAGGTCAATGAACAAATGGGTCCACCATATGGATCAAAATACTAGAAAAACGTACTAGGACAAATGAACGGGATGGTGCTTGCATGGAGTGCGCACCGACCAACCGTGGTGGTGTACAGCTGAAATGTGAATAAATCACCGAAAACACCAGTAAGTCGCCCCGGAACGCCACAGCAAAATAATGTTGTACACACACACAGGAGTTTCTTAGTCGGGCCCTGTATCTGGAGCCCCGATACATACGAAGGGCGTGTTGATGTGTCATTAACCCCAGAAAACACTCCTCACGTCAATGGGGTGAGTGATTACAGGGTCCGAAAATCATATGCCCTGAGTAGAAGGAGCGAACCAAGAATTACGGCCTTTTGCATTCGTCCGGCTAAGATTTCTTCTGCATCACGGCAAGCCGGTATAATTTTCAGATTCGAGAGCTCATTCCACCAAGTACCCCTATGATCATAACCACCATTTTAACAAAATGGATTGGGTAGGGACTGCGGAGTACAAACAGTGAGTCTCGATATTTTGATCAATTTTCCTCGTTTGTTTGCGGCTCATTTTCCACAACGGACTCAATATCGCCTGAGCACCGGAGTCTCGTCTATACCATAGGAGTAGCGAAGATAGTGGTACTTATGCCTGTGGATATAGGCTGAGACCTCATGAGCTGGACAGGCTGACAGCAAATGCAATATGGTCTTGGCTGCCCCACGACACGCTCTGAATCTTGTGTCAGAGACTTCTATACCCATCACGCGACTGCGGTAGATGATTGTGTTGAAGACACCATCCTGGCAGGCCATTATGAGATGAGAAATGCGAATGTCTAGTTCCTTCCTTTTATGGTACGGTTTATGCCAAAATACCATAAATCCATTCATAAGTAATTATAGGACTTACTACTTATAGCCAGTGTACAAATTGTGTCTTGTTTTTTTAGTTTCACCTCTCCTCTAGCTTGAAGGCTATCGAGCAATTTATGATCATCCAACTTCCGTCATTTATTCAAGAGGATATGAAAATTATTCCATCAGGATCTTTCGACAGCAATTCCTTCCGATTTCAAGGATCGTTGGATGAGTCCTGATGCGGTTTCGGCTTGTTTCTTTCTGATGAATACGACCTAGTCATAGACATAAACCTGGGTACAAATCCCTTCATCGTTCAATTAGGTAAGAATTTCATTAACAAGCATATTCCACAGTAGTGGATATGATACTCATCCATGTGGAAAGCCTTTGGCTGAAAACACCTATAAAGACGGCTTCTTGATGTGTACTGCAGACTTGTCCCATCCTGGAAGAATATGATAGTCCTCTCGCAGCTCACTATGAGAAATGAGAATGTAACGAGAATCATAGTCCAGGAGAAATAGTTGCTAAAACAATTGCTAAAAAAATACTAATTTTAATTCGAGACAGAATTTCCGAAAGAAACTTTCAATGTCCTTTATTCAAAATAGTGTTTCCAAAAAATATTGTGTTCCAAAAATGTTCAAGGATTACTGAGAGAAATAGTGGAAATAGTAAAGTAAACGAATTATTTCAAGTTATGCTGGAACATTTATATCCTTGTTGACGATGAAGCTCTTATTATTCCTATTATCGATATCCTTTCTGCCACTTTCATGTTGACAAGTCAAAAAAACCGCTAACTACTGTAATATTCTCGGCCTGAAAAAAATTTCAGTGTGAGTTATTTCGATTGTCATTTGGTTTATCCTGAACTCTCAATGAACAATTGAAATGTTCATCTGAATTTTATCGATATTTATATACAGAAAATCATAAGGAGTTCCTTCCAAATTCGACAATCATAATGACGCGTTGAGAAAAAACTGTCCAATTTGTGCAATTGTATTCTCTCGATCGCAGAAAAGGCTATCCTTTCCTTTTAAAACATGCAGTATGAAGACAGCTCGAAGAAGAACCATTTCATTCGATACTTACAGTAATTGTATGATGGTATAAAATATGCGTACAAATAAACTTGGTCCATTAATGACATTCTATTTTTGAATATTTGTTATATGTAATATAATAACTAACAGCCAAAATTGAAAGTTGATTGAAGTTGGCCTTAAAAAAAAACATTTTTCAAAGTAGTGTTATAGAGTACAAAGAATCTCTGCTGATCAATATAAACGCAAAGCAATTTCAATTTTGTCCTAACCCATTCGTAAAATAGATGGTATCAGATAATTATAGCCATAAATTGTCCGCTTTTTCATAAAGGAAACAAGAAATGGAGCTTTATCAGCACCAATTTAGACTTAGACGTATACTCTTTGTGATAATATATATATAGGTGTGTGGGGTACAGAAAAAATAACAAAAAACCAAAATGAATTAGGAAGTAGGTGACTGTGACTTCATATTTGATAATTTCATTCAGTTATGAAATAAGATGTTTGTATGTTTTGAAAGACAATAGAAATTTACTCTTGAGCTGTTTCCATTATCATCATCATTCCGCGTATACTAAATACGCTTGCCTGCTTGTAAATACGACTCAAATTTCATCTAAGAAGCGTCTACGCTCCGCTTATTGATGTCTGCGGAATCATTCCTCGTCAACTAGATGTTTCTTACGAAGTACAAGTGGGCCTTGGCCGTTGTTTACAGTAGCCGAGAATCAACTTTCTTCGATGTGATCCGCAAGTGAGGTATTGGGAATTTTCTGAGAAATTTCATGAAAATATGCCCAGTTTGTACCAACCGAATATTTGCTGTATTTTCTCTCCGACAGTAAGACGAATCTAAAAATGCTCACATATGAGTGAAAGGACAGTTGTACAAATTAAACATGGATCTACTGTTCGATTACAATATTGATATCTTCATGTGTTAAATGTCACCAGCTATCAGAAACTTCAAAACATCATACCATCTTCGAGGTAAACTTTTCATTAGAAAGACATTTTTCGAAGACATTAAATTGTGAAGAGAAGTGTAATTTAAAGAATGGCAAAACATTTTAGAGTTGGGCCTAGTTGGACCAACAATCTTTGAAATTCAGGAGAGTGATTATGTCATGCCGTTGAAAGGATGTGGAGTTTTTTTAAAAACTGTGAAAAACAATGGAAGAACTGGCCACAGTCTGACAGGTCTGCCATATCGCTCCACCCTCTTGAGTATTTGGCCTCCATTTCACCGACCAATATGTTATCGTCTGAGGCCATGTCATTTCTGGTTGTTGCTTGCTGTTTTGTGACACTTCTGCACAGATTGAAGGCTACTGTTGCTCATGTTAGCTTATGGTCTGAGGATTCTTGTTACCGCCTCACAGAATTTCTTCTATGATTTTCTTCTTACTTTTCTGATTTCTCCGTTGTACTGCGTATGTTAGTACGTTTTATTTTGCTGTCTTGTTCTTTCAGGATATCTTTCTTTATAGGCGACAACTATTGCCTCGCTTGCTGGGACTACAGACCTCTGAGGGCTCTCTCTTCGTCCCTTTCAAGATACCCAATGGGTGAAATGGGTATCCATTATGGTCTCATTTGTATTCCTATATTCAATTGAAATATACGATAGGGTAGCTGGATCAAATCCGATATGTTTGTTGTCCGAACAAGACTGTTCATCCGACATTTGCCAGTTGTCACAGAAGTTGTTTCTTCATCTACCCATTAGGTATTATCAACCTTTTTTTATGGATAGTGACTCACCTTTTATGTTAATGCCTGAGCTTCTTATATATGGAATGTTGTACACTTTTATTCTAATCAGTTGAAGGCTCACTCTCATTTGCTGAGCTCACCATCCAGCTCCTGCTTCCTTCATCTGTTGTTACTGTATGAAATGTGCGCAAAATTTTATTTTATTATTGTAACTATGTCGTTACATTATGTTGCCACAGGCCTCCTAACCTTTTTCTATGTAGCTTTTCATTTTTCTAGGGACCCTGTGTCTATTTTTGACTCTTGTCCGATATGAGCTTGCCCACATCGCCTTTTCCCCTTTCTCATCACCGTCCAACACTTGTAGCGGCCTCCTCCCAGTAGGGTTTTATGGTTGTGATGTCTGTGCACATCAAGATCAGGTTGTCTTTTTATGCATTCATTTTGGACATAGGAACTTATGATTTTCTGTTGGAATTTTGTGGGGTGCCTCGTGATTGAGTCCTAGACTTTTTGTAGCCTCATTGAACTCGATTTGTTCTCTGGGAATCCCGTGTAACTTAACTATCTTAACTGTACCACTATCTGTATTTCTATGGGCGATGTTATAAAGTAAAGTGCAAACTTTTCCCTAAAAAGAACTCATGTTAGGTCTCATGCAGAGAATTCAGTTTCATAATACACATTTCAAATTCATTGAGATTGAGGTAAGTCTTCTTGGTGATTGCTTCCTCATCAACTCGGTAACTGAAATATCATAGAGAAGAAGGTGATTTCTATCTTTTGTATTAAGTGCTTGATGCCCTTGTGAATTATTGTTTATTGTTTCTTTGTAAAGCGTTCGCTTCTCAACTCTGAAGGCTTGGGTTTGAATCTCAGCAAGGTCACTGGTTCTGTGTTATGACACCACACGTTAAGAAGTGAGGGCCTCTTTCCTAGCTCCCAAAAGTCTCTCGAAGACTTCTCAGGGTTGCTCGTATGGGTGTAGCCAGATGACGAGAAGAAGACATATTTTCTCAGCAGTTTCATTAATACCCTGACGAATTCAACCTTTTTGTTGTCAGTCTGGTAACCTGCAACGAAAACAGTGTCAGAATACATTACTCGTGAAGGATCACCGGAGAATTCAAACGAAATAAAATCAATGGAAAGATACCAGTTCCATTCTCTTCTCCCTCACAATCGACAACTTCTACTCATCAAGACCTCTTTCATTGTGATAACCTAAAGATAATAAAAATATTGAATATGAAAATAGACCAACCTTGTGCTTATTTTCAACCGTCACAAGCTTACAACTTGCATTATTTCAGTTAAAATATCATCATTAGCCTAATTTGCTGCTCTAACCATCCGTAATAGATGTTCCGAGTATTTATCGCCACAAGGAATATCTTGAAAATCAGAATCCATCTCTGTAAAGATTGAGCCATTAAGGCATTTCTTATTCATCACTCGTATGATTGAAGTTTACTTCCTACATTAACTCAGTGACTAACTACCCATAAAATACATTGCATAATATTTATTACACGAGGCACAACTGTTCAACCCAGAGACTGCAAATTGAATTAGTATTCAACGAATTTTTGCCTCTTTGAAAAACGTCAATGACCGTAGATGTCGATGAGCTTGCCTAGTGATAATAATAATAATGACCGCATCCCCTCCACAATTAACCGGTGTATGAACGGAAGCAAAGAGGCTCAAAGGAAGAGGTTGCTGGATGCAAGGAGAACCTGCTTATCGACAGCTATATCGCACATTGTGAGCGTAACCTTTCAATTGCCTCGATTATCGCAAGGCATTCGATACAACATCGCATGAGCTCATCATGCATTTGCTCAGATGCTTTGCTGTACCAGAGCAAATAGTTTGATGCATTGGACAGCTGATGCCGCTCTGGAGGACTCGCTCCACCATAATATCTGGTCAAGTCAGAGTCCAAACAGAGCAGGTTATATTTAGAAGGGGCATGTTTTAGAGAGACTACTCCAGCCCTCTTCTCTTCTGCATCTCCCTGTTGCCATTGTCCATTGCACTACGGAAAACCCGCGGATACAACTGCTGCACCCCCAGCAACAGGAGGCATAAGGTCACACATCTGTTTTGCATAGATGACCTCCTGCTATATGCCTCGGGAGATAAGGATCTTCATCAGTCCTTAAGAGTGGTGCAAGAGTACAAGTATGCTATCGGGATTGAGTTTGGGGTCGACAAATGTGCCACGGTTCATCCCAAAAGTGGAGGATGCGAGGAATACGAAGAGGACGTTAACCTCGGAAGCATCCTGCATCACCTGGTTGCCGGAGAGACCAGGAACAACGCCACTCCCAAGAGGTAACCACTGTTAAAAACTCTTTCCGCGGCAAGTATCAGCATGCACTACGACAGATCTGGTCATTAGAACTGTCAGAAAAGAACAAAGTTGCTGTAACTGATATGCTTGACGTTCCGATTATACTTTACTCCTTTGGAGTGATGAAATGAACTTAGGGAGAGCTGCGACAATCCGACGTAAAAACTTGCAAAATGATACATCTTCATAGGAGCATTCTGAATCGTTATTGAATCGTTATACTTCCTCAGATAACGAGGAAGTCGCGGACTTTTGAGCTGGGAGTGTCTACATAACAGAATAGTTCTGGATGGAGCTTGTAAAGTCATCAGGATTTTTGATTCTCCTAAATGGTCAGTATGCGATAAGGGATGCATCAGTGTGGTACACAGATGAATCTAAGATGTACGAATGGGTTGGAGTGGGCTCTCAAAACCCCTTGGTAACACCCCAACCATCTTCCAAGCAGAAGTACATGTTCAGGAATGCCTTGAGAGAGGCACTCGAAGGGGAAAAATCTATATATTGTCAGATGGGTAAATTAGAGAGTGATAGTTGCCGCTACTGCGAGAACTTCGTGGAAACTGCAGAACATCTGCTGTGCAAATGCCCAGCGCTTTTCTGCAAGAGATTTAAGCTCTTGCAAGGGGCCTTCTTAATGCCCTCCGACATCAGGTACTTACCTCCAAGGAAACTGATTAACTTCGCAAGAAGTCTCGAATAGATCAAGGGTCACGCACAAAAGAACTTTTAGGTCGAAGTGCTTGTGAGGCTGCACAGCCTGTACGACCCCCTTACTATCTACAATCTACATGCGATAATGATCAGGGATTGGAGCATTTCTTTTAATGGCAGCAAACCGTGCAGCCAATGAACTTGGTCTCGTATTCGAAACTGAACGGACGAACCCAAACTCTGTTACCGAGTTAGACTCCTTCAGCAAAATGCCCACGGCGTAGCTGTGGAGAGTGGGAGAAACCTGACCTTCTCATTTTTCAGATCAAATGGGCTGAAGTCGGAAACCAAGGGATTCATAATGGCCTGTCAAGATGGTGTCTTCAACCCTCTTAGAGATTATTTGGCACGCTTTTTCTGTACAGTGATCCATCTTCAGGTGGTTTCGTCATATAGATCTGACAAGATCGCAGTGTAGATATGTGAAGTACTGAAGGCCCCAATTAAATCTAATCTGGATGGTTGAAAGGAAGGTTACTTTTTTAAAACGTGTGCTCTAATTATCCGTTCCACCCAAAGTATTATAATTAATATTTTCTATGCAAAGATGGGAGATGGAGTCCTTTGTATTCATATAAGTACAATAATATCCAACATGAGTTTGATTCTATTTTAGTTTAGCCTGTTAAAACGCTTAGTATTTGGGTTTTACTGCGGGAATTGAAATATTTTGAGACTGACTGCGAGAAATTGGAATCCATCAAATTTTGTAGTATAACAAACATTTTACTGGCATAAACCTAATTCAAACAAATATACGAAAATTAATTGGATTTGCTGATAACCTTCGTCCACTTTTAGATTACGTAAATATTATGGTTTTATATTTTCTGAACCTAAAGTTTCCAGTATTCTCAACAATCTTTTATAAACAGTGATTCAAAGTCAAGCACTTGCTTATTTTCAAAGGCTATCATGGGAAATCGGGATGATTCAGATTTAGTCGAATTATTTCAGTTTCAAAATGCAATTACCAAGGCAGAAATAGTGTCCTGGAAGTTATAGTCGATGATGATATATGAATCTTAGGGTGATCCTCTATTAGCGTGATGAAAATATTTCCTCCTTTCCTATGAAGTAGAATAATAATTCATCTTTGCGCAATTATGAGTATTTCTTGATTCACTAATAGGAAATTCGTTTCGATGGTGACATCTTGCACACGAACTACAGCATAGAAGTTGGCGATTTTTCTGTCTTTGACAGGTATATTTTTATAGTTGAGATGCTTTTCTGGATCCTTAAGCTTCAGAACTCAATTTCTGAAGTGATATTCCCTGTTTTACTGAACATACATAAAAAATACTACAAAATATTTCCTGTAATATTTAGGTTGAATAAGCGAAGTGCTATTTTACTTTCTTTATACTGGTGCTGTGCGATTTGGATGCATAAGTGGTGCATAACGGGCTCGATTGAGAGGTTTATATGATTATGGTTCCGTCTACCAAAAACCTCAATTCTATCTATATGTACTCGAATAATTTTTGACGGTTATTTTTTTATTTATTTGCTCTTCGAGCACTTCCTGTCTTCTTTCTGTCTGCTACGTTTTCCGACCACCAATACAGGAGCTTTCGTTGTAAGCTATGTTTTTTTTTCATCTTCTCTAGTTTTTGGTAAACTTTTTTGCTCCAGTCCATCTCCTATTCCATACGTTATACGTGAAGGTAGCTCAGGCTAATTTGCTCTCCATTTTAGCGCTTGCCTAACGATTTTCCTAGTGCTGAAGGTAATGTCCATTTGGGATTCATTCTCTCCTCTTCGAAATATGGGTATATCGCCCTTGTTATGAACAGGTATTCTTTAGTTAGACACTCTGCATTTCTCCTCATTTTTCTTCCTTTTTTTTATTCAGTCAGTACGATTTTCTACAATTTTTTTGCTATGCCTATCCATGTTCTTTCTGAGATGTCCTAGAAAGCGTTTTTAGCGTGCCAAATCTACATTTGGTGAGATGTATCAGCCGCAATTATGAACTGGTCAGTTTCTAACCAACAAAACCATCTATTCGTCTTTATGTCTCTGCTTTACACCGTCAAGGCGACATCAGTGTTGTTATATATCAACTATTGCCGTTGAAAGGCTTTTTTATATTGGGTTCAGCCACTATCATTATGTTCGATTTGTTTTCCTCTGTTATTGTGCTTCGATCCCGATTTTTATAACCTTCTTTTATTTTGACTGGTTTCACCTTTCCCATTGTTTAATTTTCTCCTTCCTATCTGCTAAAGTCCATTAATACAGTTTTCCGACCTATCTTCGTTTTTACCATACTGCAGGCATTCAGATCATCTTATTTTTATTCTCTGCCTGATTTCATAGTTCAACCAGCCTATTCCTACACTACCTGTTCTATCTGCTAAGCTGTTCAGCCCTCTATAAATATTGTTGTCATCTGGTTCTAATCTCTGCTGGGCCGGAGTGGTGTGAAATCTTAAAATAATGGATAATTTTTACTTGTACAGCATTTTTTAGGGATCCCTGGCTTGATAGATTAGGTTCCCATTTCCTTTCCTTTTTTCTCGTGCTTGTTCGTCGTTGTGCGTCTCCTTTTTGGGACATGTAGGGGTTAGTGTCACTTCTGTCTTTTTACACGTGAACTCCACGATCGTTTTGATATTTTTCATGTCGAGATCATTTGGTATAATCCCACCTAACCTTTTCGCTTTCGTATTTTTCCATATCCTTTCCTAGATCCTTCGCCGCTAGGATTAGTTTCTGAGTGTCTAACAGCTCATTTATACTTTCCGCATGCGACAAGACAAGTAAAGAGTATTTTTCCTCTTTTCAAATTTTTGTTTCTGCTTCATATATTCGTCTCACTGACAACGTAACCTATTGGTTGCTGAGTGTTCATTCTACTCTGAAAATGACTTGGTAAAGACCTCAGTATGGTGTGCAACATATTCTATATACGTATTTATACCTGTCCGAGTATTTAGGATGGTTTTGGTCATTTCCTTCAGGTTCCCTACAGTTGTTATAAGTTTTTCACCAGTTTTTTGAGCTTCTCGACTTCAGTTCCTTTTCCATCATCCCCTTCTTTTCTCGTTCTGTTGAACCGGAGAAATTAATCGTTTAGTACACTTTTTAGCTGCTGAGAGATCTAATAGACCCAATATATGACTTATGGGTGAGTCCTATTCATATGTCAATTTTTTGTTCGGGATTTCTTCCTCTACCTCTTTCAGTACTCCCACTCACTGATATCGCCTTGAAGACTTATAGCAGAGGAATGAAAACAATAAACAACGGAAGTGGAGATGGTTCTATTTGATTAGAAACTGAACAGTTCACAACATTCAGCTGCTACATCTCATCGAATGTGGATATAGCATGCTAAACACACTTTCTAAGAGGTCTCAGAAAGAATATGGACAGGCATGGCGAAAAAATTGTGGTAGGTGGTGATTTTGAGAGTAAATCTTACTGGTGCAAAACAAACATGAAATAAGTATGAGATCAACATTTGTTCGCCACCTGCTGACACCAGCAAGCGCGGCTCACCAGTTCCTCTATGGGAGCAGAGGAGTCATCATGGACCAGACGTAAATCTGGTCCCGGCAACGTCGATTCAACCTACAGGACACCTGTCATCCTACGGAGGTGGACTGAATAAATTATATAGATTGGCATGTAGTGAATGCTATGTAAACAGTCGAAAGTTGAATGAACATTTTTATTGATTCGATTTGGTTTGATGCTTGGCCTTGGGAAAAGCGGCGACTACACTTAGGTGGGACCCGTCAAGTGTATCTGTTCCCTAGCACTCGATTGGTATCGGAATAAAAAGACAACAAGAGTTGGCCAAGTGAGGTATGATCGGAAAGATAATCGATGAGGAATCCCACCCAGGACAAGTGGATGGAATGTAAGTAACCAGCTTCAGGATAGTAGTAGTAGCAGTATAGTTGAGGTCAAGCCAAGACTAGTGTAATTCAATATCAGAATAACGTATAGGTACCTTAGTTATTTCAACCATAGTTGAGTCAAGTTATAATTAAATTGTTCATTGGCCGTTGTTGACCAGATTCTAATCAGAACAAAATACTAGGAAAGTGAATGAAAATAAATTGGAATATAAGGTATAATGCGGTTCCATCCTGACCATAATCAGCATGTACCTTATTATTATCAATTGTGCATTCAAACCTCCTATTGCATTTGTTTTGCGCATATACTCAATTCAGTTTTTCAGCGGTATCAAACAGCGATTTATCATAACAGTTTTTCTATATTCATTTTGATTCTCGTGTACAACTCTGGTGTACCTAAAAGCATATTCTGTTCAACATCTGTTTTATTTCACATTTGATATATAAATAAAACTGCGATATAATACTTCACATGAACTTATATACAGACATCTTTTTCCAAAAACACATTCACAAATATTAATAAATATGCATAGTGATTCGGGGAATTCAGTGGATTAAAACATAGGTATTGATCGCATTGACGGAAAGGTTTCTTTCTGTTTCACACTGAGGTGGGGCAAGAATTTTTGGAGTAACAATATAAACTTTATTTTTGGTCTGCTTTTGAGAAATAATATGTTAGTAGAAAATATCAAGAATTTCGTGCAGCTAAAAATTGGACAGGAAAGGAATATTTTTGTTGCTTCTATTTGTTTCTACTGGAGCGTTATTATTATAACACCTTGACACGTGTTTCGACCACGAAATGACCATCTTCTGAAGAAAAGGTGTTAAAATAGCGGTGTTTTTTTGAAACTCCAGCAAATTCATTACTACACCAAGAATTCCAAGCAGTGCAATGTATTCACCCGTTTTGACAAGGAATTGTGTACGAATATTGTATTGACTTAGTAAATGGGTACCTACCATATCTTGGTTATGAATTATCTTAGATATGAAACATATATCTAATAGTGTTCTCATTGAATTAAAATTTTCCAACTTAGGTTTCACTACAGTAAACTTTCTAACGACTGCTGGTGTACCTGAAGTTCAGCCAGTGAATTACCATATATGTTTCCCTAAGAACGGAAATGGCAACATTTTTCCCAGAACATCACCTGACCGTAGCCATAGGAGACTTCAACGAGAAGTAACGTATTGTCACTTTCAAAACGGAAACAACAGAGATAGAATCGTTGGCACAACTCTTTTTTCTGACTTCGAGGACGTCACAGTACTCGCCCCACATTAACCAACCCACTATCATGGTAGGGCTGATCAACAACCTGACATACTGGTCATACCACTGGTACAGAGCAATCCAACCACGATGGAAATCTCTGTGCTAGACGGAGGATCCACATTCCCATTCCATTAACCATAGAAACAGTGGTAGAGGATGTAGCCCCTATGACTAGAAGATTGTGGACTGATTCAGGTACCAACAGATCATACCAACATTACAGGATCGACACGACACAGCAGCTCGAAACCGCGGTTATCCAGCTAAACAGACTATTTGCAACGCCATGGAGCAAAGATAAAAATAGGAATCACCAAATAGACTTTCAAGGAGGGATCCCATATGAACCCAAGGCAGAGACGCAGACTGAAGAAATGATACCAAAGTACAATAACCCCCGAGAACAAGCGATAGTTCAACCTCGTAGATAGACAGATGAGAGAAGAACTGAAGCTGCTCAGGACACAACAGTGAAATGAACGGTTGGATGAGTTGCATACAGTAGACAACTCCATCTGAAAACTGTAAAATCTTCTAAGGCACGGCTAAAGGAAAACATACCCCACACACTACGGTGAAATGTAACTCGTGTTTTCAGACGCGGATAAGGCCGAAGCATTTGAAGTCTCCTTTGAATGACAGTGCCGTAAAAACGAGGTAAATTACACTGACGACGTAGAAGACACGGAGAAAATCACGTAGACAAGACAGTCAGATAGTTACGAAGAACTGACCACTCCCACATTACCCTACACCGAACTTTAGAGGAAAACAAGTCCATTTTCAGATTTTATAAAACCATAAAAGCACCAGGTCCTGGAAGTCGTGCCAAGAAAAGGTATAACCAACATCATAAATGCGTTCTGCGACTCGGACACTTCCTCAGCTGGTGAAAGGTAGCTATTGTCATCATGACATCCAAGCCAAATGAATTCCACATCTTTCTACAAAATACCTAATACCGGCGATGAGGTGGGAGTACCGCAGTAGTAGTAGTAGTTATTCGGGAAGGCCGCTACCGCAAGTACGCCCACATGGACCCTTCTTGCCATCCCATATTTTCCACATATCCACATGTACACAATTCCTCCCCGTAGTCTTCCTGATGGAGTTCAGTATGTCCGTCCATTCCAGGTTGGTTAGTTCCTCTTGTTGAAGTTTTTTAACTCCATATATTTCAAATCTTAGTCTCCTGTACGCCTCACACTCGCCGAGGAAGTGAGATGAGGTTTCGTCGTCTTCTTCGCATTTACGGCAAGTGGGGTTGTCTTTTATTCCTATTTATATGCGGCGTCCATGAACGTTCAGAAACAGTCCCAGGTATTTGACCTGCTGGACTCTTTGCGAAACATGGTAAGTGGCCTGAACCCATCTTTTTTCCTTCGTTTGGTGAACATGATCATCTTAGTGTTTGTCAGGTTCACTGAGAGCCCTGCAGACAGCTTGCATACGGTCGCAGACGACTCCTATGAATCACCCACTCCCAATCTGCCCCCGGACTCCGATAATTAGAAATGTTTTATAGAATCGAAATGTGACGTCATTTTCGAAATATCGGTACTATGCTTCCCATTTCTAACGTTCGAATATGACGTCACATTCTCGACACATTTCGATGCTATGAAACATTTCTAATCATCAGAGTCCCAGTGCTGGCCTCCAGTCTGAGGTCACCCCGGGATACTTCAACCTTTCTTCTCGTTAGCGACGGTTTAACCCAGCTGACCATCGGGTGAGGCGTTGCTCTGTTCATTAATGTTGCCTTTATAGTCGCTCTCTTCGCCTTGTTAAAGGCGCCTTTCACATCGAAAAACACTCGTTACCACTTTGAACCTTAATGTCCTATTTTCCGCACTACAGTGTGGAGGGCCGATTCAGATGACCTTCCCCTTCTATGTGCATGCTGATTTCTGTGGAACGGGCTCGCCTTTAGGGGCCCTTTCACCAGGAACCTATCCACCAATATTTCCAACGTTTTTAGTGAAAACATTGTCAGGCTAATGGGTCTGAAGGACTTCGCTATTGTGTAGTCTCTCTTTCCCGCTTTGGGAATGAAGACTACTCTCGCTGATTTCCAGGCTTTTGGAACATATCCCAATGCTATGCTGGCCCGGAATATCATCCTCAAGATTGAGATGAGAAATTCCAGACCTCTCTGTAGCATTGCTGAGAAAATTCTGTTGGGCCCTGCTGCATTCACTGCCCGAGCCTTCCGTCCCATAACAACCTTCCGTCCGCCACAGTAAGACCTCCAGCTTGCCCTTTTTACTTTTTCTCAGCTCTTGGAATTCCCTTCCCGCGGTTTTGAAGTTTTCCCACCTTCAGTGTTGCCCTTCTTGATGGCTTCGTTATGGGCCCTTTTGGTTACTGTTTTCAGGCCCTTCAACGACTGGTTCCATCAGCAAACCCGGCATTTTGGGGCCGCTCTCAAAGGACATACCTCTTAAAATGCCTTGGTCATTGAGTTCCCTAGTTTTCCTACCTCCTGATCGAGTTGTCCTTCCGAGAGAATCTCCGCTTGAACCCTTATGTGCTCTGAGAGACCTTCTATGAAGGTGTCCCAATTAGTTGTCCTAGAGTTCTGGCGTTGAGGAACATCCTCTTTTTCAGCGTTGACATTAAACCTTATCATTCGGTGATCTGACATCGATATGTCTTCCGATACTCTCCAGTTCGTTATGTCACCTAATATATCTCTCGTTGTCACCGTAACGTTTATAACCTCCTGTCGGATGCGGTCAACGAACGTTGGTTGCGTCCCCCTATTCAATATCCCCAAACTGGTAGTCGCTTCACCACGCTCATTGACGTCCATGTTGCCCCACATCGTGTTGTGCGCGCTGGCATCGCACCCCAGTATCATGCGTAAGCCATTTTCCTCACTATACCTTACTATTTCCATTAGTTCCTCTGTTGGAGGCAAGTGCACATCATCATATGGTAAATACACGCTTCCCACCACTACCCTATATTTGATTCCTCTTACTGTAATTCCTAAGACGGCAACTGTAGCGTTCCTGGTCCCCAGCTAAGGCACATGGACCACTTCAAGGTATCTGGACGCCAAGATCGCCGTCATTGGTGCTTCCTCTTTATCTGCCTTGCCTACCAGTAGCTGGTAGCCGCTCCCTCTCAGATCCCTCACTTTTCTCCAATTAAAGTATAGTTTCTGTATCAAAATTATCTCAGACCAGTTAGGATGCTTTCCAGTTTCCCAGTTTCACCCACACTGTGCTAAAGATTGATTTGTCACACCTTTAACATCGCCATTGCGCCCTACTTGGATGATGGTGGTCCCTTTCCCGTCTTATGAGGGGGACCGCCATTTTGCCTGGAGGGGCCATGCTTATACCGCCTTGGCACTGTGCGCACCGTCAGGGTGACTAGCTCATAATAGAACGGTTTTGGAGGCTCAGAACACGTATGAGTTTTGGAAGGTCTACTTCTTGGCCCCTGAACCAGAAGTTGACCCTCACCGACCACGGAGCGTCCGCTGAGGGCACAGCCCTGAAAACAACGTCCGCTGTGGTCGGTGCAGTCCAGCCATTAAGAAGCCACTCCAATGAAGTTCGGTTCTGGACGATTATTAAAACCCATCCAGGTTCCACGAATCGCAGTTCTGGGCCTCGGAGTCCCCCTTCGGGGCCTTCCATGGTCCGCAGCATCTGCTCAATCAGGTTGCTCCTAATAGCTTCGTTTTTTTCTGCGCCGTCCTCCCTGTCGCTTAGGATTACCACCTGTATATCCCTCTTCACGGCTGCGCTGTAAGAGGTCATTCGGGTGTTATGGATTCCCACAACCTGGTTCCCTTCAAGAATGGTGAAACAAGGCGTCAGGAAAGAGACAGGCGAATATGTTCATTGAGGAACCATCGTCTTCTTTATCTGAGTATCCACTGAGTCAGAACAGGAGGACAACCAGGATCATGGTTGGGCTTTTAACACCGTAGACTGAATGAACAGAAACAATATCGGATTGGCAGAAAACACCATATGTAGGTTCTGCCAAGAAGATGAGGAAACTGCTGTGCATATAGTGTGAAGGTCTGACAAGGATAAGGTTTTTCAATTTTAGGGGAGAAAACACCACAACCTCGCAAGTTCATGGGAGAGCCAAAGTGCAATCTCTGGTGTCTAGTAGCAAGGACGGGATCAGATAAAGAACTATAAACAACATAAGAGCATACACATCAGATCTTCATAGGTCGCTGTGTGCTCCATACAAAAACGAATCGAATCTACATATCTGATATTTGTGGTGATAATAGAACTTGATGAATGTGTATGGAGCAGTTATCCAATGGTTTTCTGTTCCTGTGTCTGTATAATCTCCAGTGTGTTTCTAGAGATCTCACAAACTTATGGGGTTTTTGGAAATTATGCAATGGAGTCTTGTTCTTTCTGAGGTTTATTTCCCGTCATCGCAGAAATTCATCCATGCTTTTCTTTGCACCCTTCTGATTTTGTTCTATTCTGTTAAGTCTTTCAGAATTTCCTCCTATATACTTACCAGTTTTTTCCATTCCAGTATTCTTTTCATATATTCACATCGAATAACATAAAAATCAAAGCTAATTTGAACGATCAGTTCTAGAATTAGATGCAGAACTGATTCGTGATTATTTGTCCCGGAATATGAAATATCGATAAACACTAATCAACGAAACCAAACTTCCCTTTTCGGTTTTGGGAAACCGAAACATAAAGCCTTCTGGATATTCTACGCAACTACTTCAAACTTTGAATCAATCGTTTTCCGAAGTATTTGTTGGACATGTTTCCAATAAATAAACAGAAATGAAGAGCTTACTTTGAATGCAAGTTTTTCTTTCGAATTCCGTATGAGTTCTAAACATAAATGGGAAGATAAATTTGAAAACTTTCCAGAAGAGTTAGTTTCCTATTTGAATTCTCGGACTTTGAAGTCTTTTGAGAAGCGATAGTAGCAGTTAACGGCCCATCTCATTGATTTTACTGATGATACCACAAAAATTAATCGTCAGGATTTTTCCTTACGCGATGGGCTCTCATGAATCCGAACCAATACAATTGTGAAAATCGGATTATCGAACACTTATATGTATTTGAACAACTGATTCTCAATTAATTTGTGATTATTTCATTTGCCAATATGACAGTTGCTTTACAAATTTTCTTGTCCTTCAAGAATACTTATACTTTCTCTGTGATGATCACTACGAAAATATTTAATCTATAGATTATAAACCGAACAAAGGTATTTCTTGTCAAATGCTATATGTTTTCCCCTATGTTCATGAATTAATGCAGTTATTCATAAAACTTTTTCTCAACGTCAGTGTCATAATTTATCATTTACCAACCACTTGCCTAGAATCAGTTGGTCCTTCTGAAATATTAAATTTCTGAATAAGAAGACTCTGCTTTGATATTTCACAGAATGGAATAAACGAAATGTATTGTAAACATTTACGGTCGACAAACTGAGAAACCAGTTTTGTTGAGTTACAAACAGAGAGTGTAAAAGGATAACTCAGAAGGAACTGTTACTTTTTTCATATCAGTAATATTTATGTCAAAATATTGTACATCAATAGAATCTCTCCAGATATTTTTGCTCTGAGATACAGCATTTTTATTTTGAACGTTCTTTTCTGTCACTGTCACTTCAAAACTGCAATTCGGGAGACTATTCCGTTCATCCCTTCCCACTTACTTTTCATTTATACTGCCTCTGCATTAGGGTATTAATTTGGAGTTCATTCGTTTCAAATCGAGAGACCTCATAAAGCCGTGTTGATGAGTAGAAAACTACGAAACAGCTATCCACGTATGATGAACTCTCGGAATTTAATCGAAAACACTCTATCCACTTTAAATTCTATTTGCGTTTCTTTAAATGCAAGAGAAATTTGATTGAGTCTTGGATTGGTCAGAACAACGAAATGTTGGCTGCCGGTCAATGAGTAGACAGCCATTTTACTTTGAATTCCATGGCTCGTTTCGAATTGAGTTTCAACTAGTTACTGTAGTTGTCAAAAGTTACTTTTCATTCGCACTGTCTTTGCCCTAGGATAGTAATTCGGAATGCATTCGTTTCAATTTCGAGAGACCTCATGAAGCCGTACTGATGAGTAGGAAACTACGGAACAGCTGTCCACGGATAGAGAGCTCTCGTAATTGATTCGAAAACACTCAGGATATCAACTCGGAGTGCGTTCGTTTCAATTTTGAGAGACCTCATAGAGCTGTGCTGATGAGTAGGAAACTACGAAACAGCTGTAAGTTTCTGATGTTGGCATCTATTCAGTTTAGTGGATCTTCTACGCACCTTTATTGCTCATTGTATGGAGTTTGTTTTATTTATACCTGTTGTATTGAAATGTACTGAAATTTATTGACTTGTCCAATTGCTTTTTATGGATCAATAAAGACTCGCTAACGAACTAACCTTCATAATAGTGGAATGATCAGTTCATCAAACAAACAACAATTCCTCTTCAATTCATATTGAAAAATATTATAATATTCATGCTATTGAAAAGCATCCTCATGGAAACCGAAATACCAATGACTAACCCACTAAAATTGTGGCGAATTTGTTGATCTTGAAGTAGCGTCTTCCTCCTATCTATCCACTGTATAAGATTACCGAAATGCTGCAGTGCTGTGTATTATTGTCAATTTCGTTGAGTATATTTAGATACATTCATGTATGAGAAATAAAAACAAAGTAAATGTAGCAAGTGAAGAATAATAAGAAGAGTAGAAATTCAAGACAGCTGGGATAACTGGCATTCAGGAATATTTTATTGGGGACAGCCACATTGACAAAGTCAACTATTTTGGCAACGATCCTAAATGGTTACTTTTTGAAGAGGGTAGGACGATTCAAGACGAGGACTATATTTATTAATTATCGGTTCGCTGACTTCACTTATATTTTAATGAGAAGTACGTAAGTAACACTAATTTGAGAGTTTTGAATGAAAATTATTCTGGCAAGGATTGAGGACTCGGAGTACATGCATCTGCGAGTTTGAAATTGGCACAGTACGCATTTTGAGAAATTGTTCATCGACCAGTAGGCATTGTCAGGTAAGAATTTGGATTTTCTTCATCATATTTCAAATATATTTTTCATTTTTTGGTTTTAATATCATCTACTTAGTATATGCTTATTTTAAGCTACGTTGGATGCTTTACTGGAAAAATCACTATAATTAGTTCCTATAATTCCGTACCGAATATCAGTCGGCAATATTTTCAGTGAAATTTCCGAAATTCAATTCGGCCTACTCTATAGTTTTCTTGAGATCCAGAAGAGAACGGAGAGTATGGTGTACCAAAAGGCATAGTCTTCGGTTTTATATGCGGCTTCCACTCTTTACTTCGAGAATTACAAAACGGTGTACTTCTTGGCGAACAGATAGCAATAATTCCCTGATAACACAGAGATACAATTATCAAAAAAATAAAAAAATAAATAGAATCCAGCCAACCAGACTCACCACAAAACAAATAATTGATATACTTCACTGATCCAGCAATCAAGACTGAAAAAAGAGCAGTTTTGCAGTATAAATGAGAATTGTATGATCTCGAAACCTTCTGGAAATGAAAAATGCAAAACAATGTTACTATAGACGTGACCAGTCTCGAAAACACATTATATTTGAATCCATGATGTAGAAACATCGACGAAGTGAACCAAGAATTACGACCTTCTTCATTCGTCCGGCTAAGATTTCTGCCGCATCCCGACAAGCCAGTATAATTTCCAGATTCAAGAGTCTCCATCATTCCACCAAGTGCCTCTATGACCAGAACCACCATTTTGACAGAATGGTTTGGATGAAGCCTGCAGATATTTTGCCAATTTTTTCTCCTCCCGGTGGAAAATGTTCGTTTCGCCTGGAGACAAAAACTCAATGGCGAAAATCATCCAACTTCGATGGTCGAGGAGGACTACATCAGGCGTATTGGCTTGTATTTTATAAAGGGGGGGGGGAATTCGGAACTTCTCTTTCTCCACAACAGATTCAATATCCCCCACAGCCTAAGGCATCACCAGTATCTAGTAGCGCAGTGTTATGCCTGTGGATATGGATATGGATGAGACCGCATAAGCTGGACAGGCTAACAGCAAATGTAGTATGATCTCGGCTGCCCCACTACACGCTCAGCATCTAGTGTCAAGGACATCTATATCCATCACGCGACTATGGTAGACGGGGGTGTTGTAGACACCATCCTGGCAGGCCATTATGAATCCCTTGGTTTCCGACTTCAGCCTACTTGACCTGAGTTATGTGAAGGTCATAGGTTTCAGGATGAGCCAAGATCTTCCTTGGATTATCCTTATGTAGCTGTTGCAGCTTTGAGGTGCGCTTTATGCTGCTGAACGTCCCATTTCGACAGACTTTGGATTTGTCCGTTCAGTGTCGAATATGTTCATCGGCCGCACGGGTTGTTTCCTTGAGAAAAAATGCTCCAATTCCTGATTTTTCATGGTCGCAGATCATGCACAGAAGGAAGGGGATCCTGAACTCCTGATGACTTTACATGCTCCATTCAGGACCATTTTATTATGTAGACATCCCAAACTCAAAAGTAAACGCCCGTTGTCTGGGGAAGTATAACCGTGAAACGGACGATTCATGATGCAAGATCATATGAATAAGCATAATTTTGCGAGTTTTCACGTCGAGTTGTCGTAGCTCCTCTTGAGCCCATTTCAAAACTCCAAAGGAGTAAAGAAGAATCGAAACGACAAGCATTATTAGTTGCAGCAACGACAGTTCTGATGACCATAATCGTCGGAGTTTGTGCTAATACTTGCCGTGGAGTCTTTAACAGTGGTTACATCTGGAAAATGGCGTTGTTCCACCCCTAAAGCCGGCGCTACATGATGGTACGAACACCCTCCAATGTTGGAGGCTTGACAGTGCGGCCCATCGTGTGGCCGACCTTCAAACCTGCGAGCTACCAATGTCGAGCTTCCAACGTTCGCGTGGGAACTCGTTCGGGCTCTTGTCGGTATTCTTGACCCGAGTCAAAGGAATTCCTAGAACGTTGGAAAGAATACATTCGTTGATTTTATACACTGCTACACGACTCGTAGTTTCGTACAGTCGTTCGACATATAAGCAGTGGTAAGGTTTGATATGAATTCATGTGGTTTGAAAAGGTGTGTATGTTTTTTATTATAATTGGCAACAGTTTTTTATTTCGTATTCCATCAAACATGAGTTTCTGAATTGTATAAGAAAAATAATACATAATGAATATCAGAGACAAATGTTTGTACCACACTTGCTTCAAGTGTTTATGCTTCAAACATTCGTTTCACCGTGTAGCAGAAACGTTTGTCGAACCAACTGTCGAACTTTTTGACTCAAATGTTCAGCCAATATTCGACGCATCGTGTAGCGCCTGCTTAAGGGCCGGTTTTTCAATATTCAGTTAAGAGTCTCAGTTAGCTGGCTGACAGCTAATAGTCATTGAAAAACCGGCCCTAAGTGAGTATACGTCTCTCTGGCAAACAGATGATGTAGGATGCTTCCGTCTACGAGCTGAACGTCATCTCCGTAATCCTCGCATCGTCCTCTTTTGAGATGAACCGTGGCACATTTGTCGATCCCAAAGTCCATTCCGATAGCATGCGTGTACTCTTGCACCACCCTAAAGGACTGATGATCATCCTTTTTTCCCGAGGCATCCGTGTAGAATGGATGGGTGACCTTATGCGTCCGGTTGATGGGGATGCCGCAGTTGTGTGAATGGGTATTCCGTAGAGCAACGTGCAATGCCAATAGGGAGATGTAGAAGAGGAGAGGGCTGAGGTAGTCTCATTTATTATTATTTCATTATAATGAATAGATGAAAGATTTATGGGGTCCACGACAAAGTTGAATCTGATCTGCCACTCATTTTTATGTGAAAAGCATTTAATAGATATTCTATAGAATCGCAAACGATGACTTTTTCAATTATCTGAGCTCAATTGAGACAAAAGCTGTAGAATGCGATGCCATCATTCTTAATATGGTAACACTATGCTGCCCATTTATCATACCTTTCATAACCGATATTATTAACTGTTCTGTTGAAATTTCCACTTTCGAAAGTTGGCACTTATTGTGCCCGTTCCAAAAATTAAAAAACCGAAAATAAAAATGTATGTCCAATGAGTTTACTTCCCATTTTATCAAAACTGATCGAAACAGTTATAAACTTTCAAATAAGGGAAACATAATATTAGTGAAGTTGGCCGAAAACTCAGTCAGGATTTAGAAATGATAATAAAGGCTATTCCACAAAACTCGATCATTGAAAACACTAAATGCGGTAAATACGTTGATAATGTTTGTTTAGGTTTATGTACATCGGCAAAGAAGGTTTCAGGATTTGACATCGAAAAATTATCGAACAATTTTTCAGTTACCCGGAAATATTGACAATATTGATTTGATCCTTTGAGAATATATTATCTTTATAATGATGCAAAGTTGGTACTCGTTGTTTCAATTAAAACAGGTACCGACCGATAAGAAGTTAAACCCAAAGGTAGTAATGCAATTTGAGAGAAAATATGAAATAAGTCCGGTGAAAATATAATTGTACACAGCCACAAAAGTTCCAGTCGAAGCCATATTTGAAGGAGACGTAGCTTCAATCGATTTCAAAATAAAATAAAATTCAATACTATAGGTATTTGGAGAATTTCTAGATGCCTGTGGCGTTAGATGATGAAAATAGTTAACGTGTGTGCCTCTGATCACACACTTTTATTAATTTTTATACATACTCACTTCATCAACCACATTTTTTTAAAAGTAGGTTGTTACAATAAAACTCAATTTTACTAGTTTCATTTCTTGCTGGACAAGGAATGAAGTAATGATAATTCACAATAACTGAGTAATGAGAATAAATAGATACTAAAATATATAATCTCCGCCTTATAACATTCAACTTGATCGAAGATAATGGCTGATATGCTTTACTAATTTTTCTGAAAACCGATGAAACGTGAGATTTATTGGTTGTGATTTGTTTGGTACCAAAATATTTTCTCATAATTTGCTTTCAGCATGATTAAAACAGATAAAAATCAGAACTCAAGTACCTATTGGTATTATCACAACAAAGTGCAAAGTAAACCTTCATATCATACAATTATTGTATAGTTATTCGAACAGGCTGAAGGGCATTTACTTTATCAGCAAAGTTTTTCCAAACAGACGCCACATCTTGAGTTCATCTGGTGGGTTCACTTTGACACTACAACTACCTACTGACACCATCAGTTATTGATGTTTCTTGACTTTATGTCATTTGGTTATATGAATCATAAACGAACATCTGGATTTTTCATGGACTTACTCAGTTCAAACTCCTGTATTTTGTCAAAGTGTGTGAAGTGAAAGTGAAAACACAATGCGAGTCATTTCAAATTCTCTTCTCCCAAATTATCCAACAGGGCAAAGATGTCAAAGATTAAACAACTTTTCTGGCTAATACCATGACGGACACTGAACTACATCTTATCCCGCCCAATTGAAGCATGCGCTGTCTTTGAATCCTCCCGGAGAAACATATATCTGTACATAAGATAACAGTAGTTCAGTTGAATACTAGAATCAGCATCGCGTTTATTTGATTGCACTGTCGACTGTCTAGATAGACGAATTATCAACCAAACGTATTGGGAATGCTATATGCTGATAATTCTGTACCAGATCTGTGTGTTATTATTTTTATTAATAAATGAAATTTTCTCCTGGGTATGGCTTGGAGCTACTGTTTCAATTTTTATTTGAAAATTCCGATCGAGTTGAGAATTTGCATTTTCCACTTTAGATATTGCTATGGTTCTCGTTTTTTTTTCCTTAAATCCTTTGTAATTGTGCGCTGATTTTATTCCTTAAGGGTGGTGCACGGTTCATCTCAAAAGAGGACGATGCGAGGAATACGGAGAAGACGTTCAGCTCGTAGACGTAAGCATCGTACATCATCTGAATGCCGGAGAGACGTATACCTATTTAAGGGTGAAACAACGCCACACCCAAGAGGTAGCTACTGTTAAAAACTCTCTCTGCGGCAAGTATCAGCACAAACTCCGACAGATCTGGTCATTAGAACTGTCGGGGAAGAACAAAGTTGCTGCAACTAATATGCTTGCCGTTCCGATTCTACTTTACTCCTTCGGAGTAATGAAATGGACTTAGAAAGAGCTGCGACAACTCGACGTAAAAACTAGCAAAATGATGCATCTTCATAGGATCCCCTTCTATGCTTAGTATGCGATCACGAAAAAGCAGGGATTGGAGCATTTATTTTCAAGGCAGCAACCCGTGCAGCCGTTGAACTCGGTCTCCTATTCGACACTGAACGGACGGACCCAAACTCTGTCACCGAGTTGGAACCCGTTCAGCAAAAAGCCCACGTGAAAGCTGCGGAGTGTGACAGGCTCCTACAGCTACATAGGGATAAGTTTATGCATGGGGTCTTCTTCAAGAACATTGAAGACCTTGGTTTATCCAGAAACCTGACCTTCGCTTTTCTCAGGTCAAGTGGGCTGAAGTCGGAAACCGAGGGATTCATTATGGCCTGCCAGGTAGGTGTCTTCAACACCCTCGTCTACCGGAGTCGCGTGATGGGTATAGAGGTCCCTGACACTAGATGCAAAGCGTGTCGTGAGGCAGCTGAGACCATAATGCATTTGCTGTCAGCTTGTCCAGCTTATGCGGTCTCAGCCTATATCCACAGGCATAACGCGGCCTTACGAGTGTTGTACTACCATCTACGACACTCGTACGGTGTAGACGAGACACCGGTGTTGCCTTATGCTCGGGGGATATTGAGTCCGTTGTGGAGAATGAGAAGTTCCGAATATATTGGAAGTACTCATTCCTCACCCTCAGGCAAATACAAGCCAATAAGCCTGATGTAGTCCTCATCGATCATCAAAGCAGGACGATTTTTGTCATCGAGTTTTCAGCTCCTGACGAAACGAACATCGTCCGAAAAGAGGAGGAAAAACGGACTAAATATCGAGATCTACTCTTTGAAGTCCGCAGGCTTTACCCAAACCATTCTGTCAAGTGGTTCTGATAATAGGGGTCTTTGGTGGAATGATGGATACACTGCTCTCAAACTCGAAAATCGTACCGGCTTGCCATGATACCGGCAGAAAACTGGGGTTAATTATACACCAGCACGCCCTCCGGAAGTGTCGGGGCTCCGTAGACAGGGCCTGTCTGGGTAATTCCTAACGGATTTTACCAGTCAGGCCCTGTTTCCAGAGCTCCGATACAGGGTAAACACTCCACAAGTCCGTTGGGTGAGTGACTACTGGGTCGAAGAATCATGTGCATTCGTTCGGCCAAGATTCCTGCCATATTATGGCAAGCCGGTAAGATGTTTTACTCTGAGAGCAGTGTGTCCATCATACCACCAAGGACCTCTTTTATTAGACCACCATTTTAACAGAATGGTTTGGATAGAGCCTGCGGAGTTCAAAGAGTAGATCTCGATATTCAGTCCATTTTTCCTCCTCTTTTCGGACGATGTTCGTTTCGCCGAGAGCCAAAAACTATATGGTAAAAATCATGCTACTTCGATGGTCGAGAAGAACTAAGTACATCAGGCTTATTGGCTTGAGGGTGGGGCATGAGTATTTCCAATATATTCGGTACTTCTCATTCATAATTTGTATAGGCTGACAGCAAATGCATTATGGTTTCAGCTGTCCCACGATACGCTCTGCTTCTAGTACTTATCACGCGACTACGGCAGACGAGGGTGATGAAGACACCCTCTTGACAGGCTATTATGAATCCCACACTTTTCTACTCCAGCCCATTTAATCTGAGAAATGCGAAGTTAAGGTTTCTGGATAAGCCCGACGTCTTCAATGTTCTTGAAGAAAACCTTATGCATTGGCTTATCCTTATGTATCTGTAGGAGACTCTCATTCTCCGCGGCTTTGACATAGGCTTTTTGCTGAACGGGTTCCAACTCGGTGACAGAGTTTGGATTCTTCCATTCAGTGTCGAATACGAGGCCAAGTTCATCGGCTGCACGGGTTCTTGTTTTGAAAAGAGATTCTCCAATCTCTGAATTTTTATGATCGCATACCAAGCAGAGAAGGGGGCTGAACTTTTGATGACTTTACAGGCTTCATCCAGTAACATTATGTTATGTAGACACTCCAAGTTCAAAAGTCTACGGCCTGTCCTTGTCTGGGGAGGTAGAACCGTGGAACAGACGATTTAGGATGCAAGCTCCTATGAAGATGTATAATTTTGCTAGTTTTTACGAGTTTCCTCGGCTCTTCCTGAGTCCATTCCATAGAATCGGAACGGCGAGCATATTAGTTGCAGCAACTTTGTTCTTCCCTGATGACCAGATCTATCGGAGTTTGCTGATACTTGCCGCGGAGAGAGTTTTCAATAGTGCTGGGGGTGCCGCAGTTCTATCCGCTGGTTCTCTGTAATGAAGAATACAGTGACAATAGAGGGATGCAGAATAGAAGATGGCTGGGGAGTGTCCGCTGAGGGGCTCTTCCTGAAACACGCCCCTTCTGAAGATGACCTGCCTTGTTTGGACTCTAACTTGACCAGATGTTATGGTGAAGCGATTTCTTCAGAGCGGCATCAGCAATCCAATGCAATCTGATAGATTCAGGTCACCGAAAAGTTACATTTATACTGTACGGAGTCCTGCAAGATACATCTGTCGATCAGCAGGTTCTTCTTGCAGCCAGTGACCCCCTTCTTTTACCCTCTTCGCTCGTATATCTGTTTATACACCGGATTAACTGCGGAGAGTATTCGCATCTATAAGATGAGGCTAAACATCTTATCCGACAAATTTCCGTTTTTGGGCACCGTTTGCCTCTCGACAAACCAATCCGGAATCTGTTGCTCCCCATTTAGCCATGAGTCAAGAATAAAAAATATTGTTCGCTGATGGGTGCTGGGAATTGTTTTCCATCAATAGTTATTTAGCCTATCAGGGCCGTTCTTCGAGGGCTTGTCGAACTTTATTCGGACTCCTGACGAAGCCTCCTGTGAAATGCTTTGTTACTTGATTATTGTTAAATCTTTTTATTATCTCCTTATTATTATTTTCTCGCTTAAGATAAAAAACGGAGACCTTGATTATTATTATTTTCAGAATGTGGTTGAAAAGTCATGTCAAGTAACATAAAAATTCCAATTCAAACATCCAATGACCAACTCTCACAATGGAATAATTACCTGCCGCGTGCAAATTATCCGAAAACAAACGAATACCTTAAGACTATGTACTGCTTATATCGTATAATACGTTCTGACGACCAATTTGCTCTAATATGTGCAATGTGAGTTTAGAAAAGTCATTATCAACTAAGGACTTGAAATTGAAAGATGGCTCACAATTGAGATACATAATCCGAATCAGTTCAGTGGAATAATAATAATAGGTGTTCTATTAAAGAAAATTGAGGAGACATTTCATTCAGAGGAATCGGAGGGTCAAGACGAGTAAACAAATTTTCAAGATTGCAAACTATTAGCAACATCTGGAATGGAGAGGGAGCGATTTATTAGCAGAGCTCGCGGTGCTCACTACAATGTGACTGCGATGGTAGAAATAGACTCCTGAAACATTTAAAGAAAGGAGCTAAGTCACTAGCGTCATATATCCCGAGTTAGTCAGTTGTGGTAGTACGCCCACTGCGTTTGCCCCTTAAAGCGCGTACCCTAATCCAGTGAGTATGGGAACTTCATTCAAACACCCGCATCACCCAAAATAAGGCCTTGTCTATAGATCAATGAATTAAGTGTGGTCGACGTATTGCGGTCCTAGACTTACGAGTGTCGTGCGACGGTGTGGATTTTAAATAGAAGTGATTTTGTGCAGTTCTCCGTTCAGACTGACTATATTTGATTTGTGGTTTCGTACTGATGGGTGAGTTGAACGAAATTATCAAGATACAACTGCGGTTATTAATTTCAATTGTTTTACATTGTCTACCGAGCGCAAAGCCACTGTTTTGTTATTACCGACTTCACGGGCATAGATATTCGCAGACTTTGTTGCGTTTATTTTTGGATCGCGTTGATTATTTTACTAGGCAAACTGTTTCATTCGAACAAGATACTTTGCCAGATATTATGGATAGTTCAATAACTCGCTCACTATGGCTTAACGTACAAAAACACGTTCCCCAAAAAATATCTCGATTTTCGTACATATTTTTGAATTCATATGACTAGTAACTGAAGTTTGGATGATAATTTCCCGTAGACGTCAAACTTTCAGTGCACTGTTGGGTGGTATTATCGGTAAAGAATAGTATGAGAAATGACTACTCCCCCACGCCTATTATTGACTACTGGAACACATTGAATTTCGTTTCAAATTGCAAGATTTCAAGTAATCATCATTGAATACCTATTTGATGTGTGTTAAAAAAATTTGTTTTCACTTTTTATTTCGATTCATTGTCATTAAGTTATTATTCTCGCAACTTTAGTCATAAATCTAATGTTCTGGAAATCGATGAAAGTAATACTTTGATTAGGTACAGCTTACAAGACTAGCACAACAATATACAGTGTGTGCGATTTGAAAACCGCAACACCCTGATATTTTGGAACCGATTTTGAAAAATGAAAATTTAAAGTTATAGTTCTCGACGAGCTCTATTCAAAGATGTTGACAGAAAAGAATTATTCTTATTTTCAAGACCTACTTACTATGCTCAGCTGAATGGATCGAAATTTTGAGGAACACAGGGCATTTTTTTTTTCAAGAAGTGGATGGCCTTATCGATTTGAGCATATTTTCAATACCTATATACCAAGTTTTAGTCGAATATCTAATATAATCTGTTAGTTATATGATGACAAACTTCCAAATTCATGCTTTTTTGACTGACCCTATATGAGAGTCTATGAACTTTACAGAAAACATGAAGTAGTCATTCAATGAAAGATCACGTCGAGTTGTTTCTAGTTTAACCAAAATCAACAACGTTTATTTAATTTAGGAACAAAATAACCAACAACTGGAAAAAATGAAACAGTTTCCTCAGATATTGGTATTTTCAATAAATTCACTTTCTTGCTCTACACATTTTTCATAACGCCGTCTCAAATTTTGGCGGGTTTTACTCAATTGGTCTGGAGTTATTTCACCAAACTTTTGCGTTATCCTCCCCGTTAATTCAAATTTTGTGGTCTGTTTTTATTCTCACTTTTTCAAATATTCTCATAGAAAAAAATCTAATGGAGTCAGGTCTATTCATCGAGGGGGCCAACAAATAAATTGACTGTTCCACCCTATCCATCTTACTTGAAATCATTCATCGTCTAGCTGAAATATAACATTTCTACGATCTTCAATGCTCGGTACTTCCATGAAATCAAAGAAATTCGTACTGAAAAAATTATAAAATCATTCTCCATCTAGTCTCTGTTTGAAAAACACTGGACCCACTATACGGTTTTCGAACATTCTCACGCAGACAGATTTTTTGTGAATACTGTCTTTTTGCATCTATCACGCAGTGTGGATTCTTCCTTGCCCAGTACCTGGAATTCTGAGTACAGACTACCGTTAGTGGTAAATGTTGCCTTATCGGTGAAGAGAATTTTGCCTAGAAAGTTCTCATCATTCAAATATTCACCTTGCCAGAATAAACAGAATTCCAGCCTTCATTCCTCATCACTTCATTCTAACGTGTGCATGACTTTTGGTTTGAAGGGAACAACTTGATTTTTCTTCAAAGATATTCATTCATACTTCAGCTATTTTCAAAAATATGAGCCATTTCTAGGAGAGATCTTTATGTTGATAAATGTAAATGGAATTTTGATAGAATCATAGTTCACTAGGTGGTCAAACTTGTTAACATGTTCCGCTAAAGCACATCTTTCTGGATGTAATCTGCAGTCACTCTTGTGTGCAATGATTCTGGAACCACGTGATCTTGATATGATTTATGTTGGTCAAACTTCAAGGTCACTTGGTTGCAGAATCATTGCACACAAGAGTGACTGCAGATTACATCCAGAAAGATGTGCTTTAGCCGAACACGTTAACAAGTTTGACCACCTAGTGAACTATGATTCTATCAAAATTCTATCAAAATTCTATCTTAAGAGTCATTATTAAAAATAGAAATTTCCTAGAAATTGCCCATATTTTTGAAAACAGCAGAAGTATGGATAAAAAACAGACATCAATCATCTGAGTGGAATATATTCTTACCTACTGACGTTAGATAAGAATTGTCCCACATATAACTTGTCCTGTAATAATTCTTATATACAAAACAAGAATATCAAATTGGCATCCAATGTCAACTAGCCTTCAGACAAATGTCAAATTTCATCATATTTTCTGTACTGTAATTTTCATTCTTTCAGAAACATCCTTCATCATTTCAGTTGTGTAAATTCATTAACGTTTTTTAGATACGCTAACGTGCGAATTTCGTGAAATCTGCCTCAAACTACTTTTCGGGTTTTCTTTAAAATACTATAGAATTTTTTGGTCTATTTATAATAGATTTTTTCTTTGTTACGGTACATGTTTTTCATTAACTCTTCCGGTTCTACTGAATAATGCATTAATCGTGAAGATTGTGGTATGTTGAATTGGATCACGATCTGAATGTGTTCTGTTGAATCCTTCAGCTGCTTTCCACATTGATCGAGCATTACCACAAACTAAACGCCCAATGTCAATTCTCTCGACTAAGATTTAGCATTTTGAAAACTCGCAAAACCCGTTTATTACTTACTTTACCAAATACCCGTGAAAATCGTTTTGGGGATAACTTTCAAAATCATAACAAAGCCTGTTATGAAAAACATAATGCCTGGCTTATTGATCTAATCTTATAAATTGGCCTTATGAAATGAAATCATGCCAAAATTTATCACAGGGTTGAGAAAAATGTTTCGAAAGAAGCATAGAACTTCTTCTGGTTAGTGTGCCCCATGCTCAATCATGACGATCTCAATGGGCTACACTGATCAAAAATGAAAAGGTAATGGAAGAAAAACTTGATTCTTTTTCCTCTCTTTATTTGTTCCAATTTTCTATTTATCCATTTCTCTCCTTAAAGTTTTATATATTACCTAAGTTTTACTGATTACACATAATCTCACCCCTCCTGTTTGTTAAGTTAATTGTACTTTTTTATAAAACTAATTTTTTTTTACTTATTGTTTTGTTGGAATTATACTAAATATTCCAAATTTTTTTATTGACACTATCAATTCGCAGTGTAGGTACAAACAGTGGTATATCAAAACAGTAATTATTTTCAGAATTGTGTACCTGGTACCTACCATGATAACCAAAACTTATTGTAACAGGAATTACCAATATCAAAACATTACTTATTTTTCAAATTGTTGAATTATTATAATATTTCTCTCTATTTCTTGGCCCTGACCTAGTTTTTTGAAAAATTAACAAATTCCGAAAGTGAACCTTTTAGAATTAATCTGGTGAGAATCGTGAAAATCAAATGAGCATTACACATTTTTGATATATCAATTATTCGAATTTTAAAATTTATACTTACTGACTTTATTCGGTTTTCAGCCATCAAAGCCATCAAAACTTTTTTGTCTTAGGGAAATTTTCTCAAATGGATGAAAAAAATATTCAAATTTTCGCGAGCAATTTTTCAAATGCATCGAGGAGGTAACAAGGGAATTATACAGGGTATTTCCTAACTACGGTTCCTAACTGCAGGTGGTGATTCGTTAGGTCATTTTAGGAAGAAAAGTTCCTATTAACATATGTCCGGAGTTGCTTCGTTTCTGAGATACAGGGCGTTGAAATTAAAGAAAAAAAATGGTAATTATAAAATATCATGAATATCCTGGAACCGATTTGGTTGAATTTTGGAACATTTATTTGAACTAATAAGGCGCTCATTTACTGACTATTGTTAGTATAATCATTCATGATGGAATCGTTGCTAATTGACAAGTCTGAATTTTACTGCTATGGCAATAATGTTGTCAAAGCGACCTTACCTGCATTTAAGGGCCATTATTTATTATCGTATGCAGGTACGCCTATCGCAATTAAATTATTACGGATGGTGAACAAATAACAACCAATAATACAAAACAAAAATTAACTTTTTCAATTTGAAATGAAATATGTGTAGGAAAAACCCTAAACTAAGCTGGATATGCAGAAAATACAGGAGACCAAAAAGTTGTATTTTGATTTGTGTTCAATCTAACAAAATCAAAATCTACGAAAAAAATGTCAGTGGCATATTTTTTTTTACAATATTGTTGGATGTGGTGCCCACTGAGACGCCACTGGCCATAATAATATCAATCTAGTTAGGGCTAAATGAGCGCCTTATTAGTACAAATAAATGTTCCAAAATTCAACCAAATCGGTTCCAGGATATTCATGATATTTTATAATTACCATTTTTTTTTCTTTAATTTCAACGCCCTGTATCTCAGAAACGAAGCAACTCCGGACATATGTTAATAAGAACTTTTCTTCCTAAAATGACCTAACCAATCACCACCTGCAGTTAGGAACCGTAGTTAGAGAACACCCTGCATAACGAAGTGGACTTGCAAAAGCAAGAAAAGTGTATTTTCAAATTGAAATTCAACGAAAACACAAAAAAATGGATTTTGGATTCCTTGCATGTTCCCACTTTCTTTATATTCACCACTTCTTTTTTATTCTTAAACTGGTGGAGTTTCAATTATCACCTCAATTTGGTTTGGCAAAAAATTAGACGAAAGATTTGTACAAAGCACAGCAATGGGAATGAAGTATTGAAGGGATAAAGTTTTTGATTTTTAATAATCCCGACTTCAATCTCGGGATTGACTTCAGTCGTCTGTGTATCTCTGAAAAATGCCAAATCAGCTCGTATTTTTTAATTAGAACGCAATTTCACTTAGAAAATATTAATTTTGTAGATAGGTAGGTGCATTATTTCCACTAAAAATCTTCTGAAATTTGGTCAATTCGTAATTGAAATTTATTTTTGTGGTTTGATTCGGAATCAGCTCATAGAAATACATTTGAGGGAAGGAAGTTTGCGATATTTTGAAAAATTAAAAATTTTCGAAAATTAGAACGCGTGAGGGTTTTTCTTTACGTTTTATTCCTTTTGATGCTAAACGTTGTACTTGAGTTTATACAAATCATTTATTTTCAGAATCAGCATGAAATTTTGCGTGTATAGTTTCAAGTATAAGTATAAGTACAAGTATAATTTCAAGTGAATCTAATGATGTATTTTTTCATGATTTTTTTGTAACTTTGTCGAGTGATTTTTTTTCCGCGTATCGACTGAAATTTATTAGGTATACTGATTTCATCATTCTGAATCGATTGGCGTCCGCAAAATGTATTTATCTTCGACTGTTCGCGAGTTGAAGAGTTCATCTGTAGTTGAGAGGGGCAATTTTCCACCATTTTTTTATATTTCGAAATCAGCTTACCAAAATAAAAAATTAAATTTTTTCCTTTAAAATCGATTACTGTATTACCTGACTTGAATCGTCTGTGAATATCTTAAAAATGCGAAATTATCACGTATTTTTGAATAAGAACGCCATTTCACTTAGAAAGTGTTTTGAATAGATGCAATTTTTCGACGAAAAAACTTTCTGAAATTTCGTCAATTTGTTATCGAAATTTATTTTTGTGGTATGATTCGGAAGCAACCTTGTAGAGATACATTCGACGAACGCTTGTGATTTTTTGAAAAATTAAAAATAAAAATATCCGAAAACAAGATCGCGCGAGGGAGTTCTATGAGATTGAAGTCGAGATTATTAAAGAAGATGAAGTTTAGCCCCTCTTAAAAAATTAAATGCATTGATGAGATTATTTCTCTGTCTCAATGAATGCATTCTATGTTTTGAATCGATTACTCGAGAACAATTCAGGATGCCATGTTTAGTGGGGTTCATTTGAAAAAAAAAAAAGCAGTGGCGTATCATTATTTTGATTCAAAAGTTCAACACCCTGTATCTCAGATATAAAGCAATTGTTCATGTAAGAATTTGGATCGCCCTGTATACTGAAATATCAAACGGGTTTTTAGGGATCTCAACACATGTATTCTTTGTGCGGATGCCCTTCAAGGAAATAATTTCGATAATTTATCTCCTGGTTCTGAATTGTATTATATATGAGCATCTTTCACGCGATTCCAAGCGCTGTTTTTGTTGCATTTTTGCACTCAACATCTTGAAAATCCAATTCCATTAAGGCACGTTATATGTTATATGTCTCACTTTTTTCGATTCCCGGCAGCTAACCTGTATGTAGACTGTCAGGGTTATTGCCACCATCAGAGTTATTGCCAGTTAAAAGGTATGTACTTAACGCTCAAATAGATAAAAAGCTTCTGTGAAATGCCACTTGAAGGAGACTGATAGATTTTGAACTGGATCTCCTCGTGTCTGTTTTCCTGTCTCCATTCTTAGTTGAGAAATCAGAACGGGTGAAAATCAGTTATAGTAGCTGTTAACACAAGAAACGTAAACATTTTGAACAAAAAACACATGTATATATAAGATTAAGATTATTGACAAGATAGAAACTTGTAAGGGTAGAGATGAAATATAACACAGTATTCAGAATGTTCCAGAAGTCGCTGATCTTTTAGGAAATATCTTCATAATATTCCAATTCATGAGATGATTTGGTTACACTAAACCAATATTTCGGTAAAAATAAATAAATATCTAACTTTCCATTTGAACAACGCGATAGATGACAATCATTCAGTTTTAAAAAACGGATATGCCATGAATCTTTAATTTTATAGCATAACAGCCCCTTATACTGTTGGGTGGTTGGGGTTTATGATAGCTGCTAGTCCGTAACTAACTTTTATGTACTGGAAGTTGATTGTTTACTCAAGTTCAAGTAAATATTTATCAGCCAATAAACCACACTGACACAGATTGTTCGAATTAGTTCAAATATATATCCATGATGCAATCTCAATGTCGATCTTGAAGTGCTAAAAATATACTTCAGTTGATGCAGTAAATTTGAAGTTCGGTATTATACATTTAGGAAATATAATTAACAATAGATGCTCTTCATACATCAAGAGACGTAATGAATATATGTACTTGCAAACGTTTTATATGATGATGAATATTTTGTTATGAACGTCGGCATGAAATTTCGAAAAATCATCAACTAAGTAACTGAATCTACTTAATTTTTTTGGAAAAAAGATTAAATTCAAATATAAGTTGAAGAAATAGTGATGTATATTCACACACTGTACAGGGAATAACTAACAAATATTAATATTGATAGAAACGCAAATGGAATTATATGAACTGCTGCTGAAAAAGATTAGAAATAAAAATTCATATGGCCCTGACGACATACCAACATTTTTGCTAAAAAAGGTTGCTTTTTTTAAAATATCTCCTTTGACCTATCTTGTCAACTTTTCGTTTTCAAATGGTAATTTTCAGAATTGTCTAAAGACTGGCAGGGTTGTTACAATTCTGAAAAGAGGCGATCCAAGCAGGTTAGTAATTATCGTCCCATAACTATTTCACATATGTTTTCAAAATAATTTGAGTATGCCTATTTAGAGAGACCAAACTGTCACTTGAATCAGAATTGTATAATAATCAGCACGGATTTTAAGCAAACGAATCCACAAACAGTGTTGTCCACTCCTTTTATGGAAATCTGACCAACATGATTGATGCAGGCGATTGCCCTGCTGGTATATTTTGTGATCTCAGCAGAGCATTCTACTGCGTATCTCACTTCATAACACCCCAGTAAATAAACTCATCAACATACTGCCGTCCTAAGTAAAAGTATCGTATCTGCTATCTGCTATTTTGCTTAGAATTCTGTAGATCCGACCTTCTTACATAGGAAATTCTTGAACTTTCGTATAAACGGCAATATATTTCGTTAACTTTGGCTGTTTAAACAAAGGAAACTTCATCTTTGTTTGGTAAAAAGCAAAATTTATATCTTTTTAAACCTAAATAATCCTATATCACAATATTCATATCTTTTGTAGATACGGTACTTTTGCTTAGAACGGTAGCATAGGTGTTCAGGTCGCCAAGGGTTACTGAGTAATCAGTGACCACCTGTAATTCGGATCATCTTAACATCAGTATAGGTGTTCCTCAAGGGTCAGTAGCAGGCCCAATGGGGTCCCGTATATATGTATATGACATCGTCAGAGTGAGCCCTACTACACATTTCACGTCATATGCGGACGACACTTCTATACTTATTTTCCGAAATACCCAAGTATTCCTTATAAAAAAGATGTGAAGGAGTTCTTTCTAGTTTGTATGACTGGTTCTGCATGAACTCAATTCATCTGAATGCAGAAAATGGTTTTGGTGAAGCCTGCGGAGTTCAAAGAGGAAGTGTCGATATTTAGTCCGTTTTTTCTTCTTTTTTTGGTAGATGTTCGTTTCGCCAAGAGCTGAAATCTCAATGACAAAATCGTTTTACTTTGATGGTCGAGGAGGACTACATCAGGCTTATTGGCTTGTATTTGCCTGAGGGTGGGGAATGAGTAGTTCCAATAGATTCGGCACTTCTCATTCTCCACAATGGACTCAATATCCCCCAAACCATTCCGTCGAAATGATGGTTCTGATTATAGGGGTACTTGGTAGAATGATGGAAACGCTGCTCTCGAATCTGAAAATTTTACCGGTTTGTCGTGATGCGGCCAAAATCTTAACCAGACGATTGCAGAAGGCCATCATTCTTGGTTCATTCGTCTACTCAGGACATCTGATTCTTGGGCCCAGTAATTGCTCACCCCAAGGACGTGGGAGGTGACTATCGAAAAAAAAATTAAAGAGTAGCATGAAATAATATTGTACTGAATTAATACAATCTTCTGTGAAATTTTGAATTATGGTTGGGTTGATTCTGATTATTTCAAATACATTTGTTTAATACAACCCAAAATTTGATGTTATTTTGAATCAGTTTCTCGATAAAAGCCCTCTCACATTTTAGGGTACTGGTGTATTGTACTGTTGCGATTTATAATAAATTTCATATAACACGGGAGTAAAATTAATCTTTTAATTGCCCTGAAATGTGCTTCAAATATTGCTATATCGAAATTTGGTACTAAGTATGGTGAAAATAAAAAAAATATGAGGACATTCAGTATATGTATCCGGTATTGTTATGATTTTAGTATCAGACTGATATGCGATATGCATGTTTCATCCTCACAGTCTGAATTTCGTAAACCAGACAATATGATTAATCATTTGGAGCAAATATTGAGCGAAACAATTTCAACACGATTTTACCGGTTCCAGTAGTTCCAAAATGAGAATTGTCACAAACTGGTTCATTTTGAATGAATTTTTTTCCATCAACGGCAGTGTATTAGTTTAATACATACGGATTATTTTCAATTCATTCTGTAATAAATCACTGAAGATGCCGATCAAGGACGTCGTTGGTGATTTTGAGGCTAGGTATTCTTGAGTGTGCTTGTAATTGAAAATAAGCTCACTATGATTAATAATGCGTAACATAGCTTACGATGACACTGGGAATAATGAGATAATCGTCTGAAAAGTAAAAACAAATTGAAAACGTGTCCTGAGCTGATTATTGTAAATATACAATATGGGTGACTACAGAAGCGAACTGTCATACTGAGTTGAACAATCGAGAAGTCAATGGTCATGGTTCATGTGTACCCTCAATGGAAATTTGTGATAACCGTATTAGTACTATTATTCTAGAAATTGTAAAAATACTTCAAATTAATTAATTTCCTGGAATAGTTTCTGAGTTGTTTGGTAATAAACCTGCCTGTTTTCTGTTATTTGTATCTTATAGTAAAATGTTCATTAATCAAATATATAACATGTATATGTTTACCGTGCATAGTAATGTCTGTATTCATTTAACCTGTTATTCTCATATTTATTGTAGCCCTGAAGAAGGCGACAATCCTCGCCGAAACGTTGGCATCAAAAGTGTAAATACTGAGCAGTGCGTTTCAATTGTCCGACTGCTCATGTAACTGGGAAAACACAAAATCTTTGGACGTTAAAACAAAACATTAATTGATTTCAATAAATATTTTATACCGTGCTGTAAATCAATGCTGTCCACAGGTGGCGCTGTGCCCACTTCATTTTGGGGTACCTGGGTTATCGTTGGAATATTCGATAGGAGCAAATGGAAATCATTGTCAGGATGACATATATGAGTATCAACTCTCAGTCCTGACCAGGTTTGCACTGATGATCGGCAGAACCGTCAATCTAGTATTGTACGGCTCTTTCTGTTGGGGTTATGAATTGGGGTCTTCTCTACCAAAGTTCCACATTCAGCAACCTTTTGGTGTGCACGGTCAAGCGTTCACAATTGGCTCTGAGACTTCGGCAGACTTTTACGCCCTTTCGGTGTCTCGGGTGCCAGCTTTGTTTGGTGTGCTCCAATTACCAGGGTATTAACACATGAGAAAAACGCGGGAATCCAGGTGCCAGTTATTTTGACCACTCACTAGAAAACTCGGGCTTCAATTGCACCACCCGAACATTTGAATACCGGTTGCTGTTCACATTCAGACACTTCCTGAAATACAAATGAAATAACACTCGTAAATAAATGATAAATAAACAACTTCATTCGACTTGAAATCAAGAAGAACGTAGGATGATAATTTGTATGCGGCTGTCCAAAATGAACAAATTATATTATTATATAATTGTAACTGTAATCTGACAGGTGAGGGACAGGCAATAAAAGCACGGGTACTTGCATAGAATATACTGGTTATTTATGTACACATTAAAGAAGGAAACTAATGGTTGTTCCCGTGCACCCAATTGCGAATACCAGGTATTTTTTACAAGCGGAAATAATGGAAACGTGAACGTCAAGAGCATCACCGCATTCCTATACAAGAGATGAACCTGGTTTAGGCTGGTGGATGGCTCTGAGCGCTGCTTGATTATCTGAATAGATATAAATTCTTTATTCGGGTCCTTCTTTCACATCTTGTTAGGATCACTAACACTTCAGATTGAAAAACTGGTGTATATCTTCCCAGAATTTGCTTTCTCGTACACCTCTTTCTTCAAAGTAGATGCCTGCTCTCGAATTCGCATTGTTCTCTGCTCAGGATAGTGAAAGCAAACTTTCTATATCTTCGCAACCTGTCTTGTGCGCTTTCTACTCTGAGGGCAGAAATAGGAATCTCCTGCTGACTTAACCTTCCTCTTAAATTGCTGCCATCTCCTCCTTCTTGATCCAGACTGGAAGCGGTGGTAGCCTCAGCAGTGGTTCTAACACCGCGGTTGAAGTCATTCTCATTGCGCCTGTTATCACCTCTGAACCTTACCAGAGCTCAAGGCCTATTGTGCCACTCTGTTCGCCTTACCACCATACAGTGGGCCCATATTGGACCTTTGACCTTAGAACAATCAGCGCATGATCTTTGGGTTGATCCCAACTGCGTCCTACAATTCTCCTCAGTTGCCATAAGATTTCTACCGATTTCTGAATAATTCTATCTACATGTGGCATCCATGAAAGTCCAGGACCACCCCCAGGTATTCGATCTGTTGGACTAACTCCAGCTCTTGCCAAACAAGATGGGTGGTCCAAATCCGTATTTTTTCCTTCCTTCCTAACTAAGCACCATAGATGGGGAGAGGGGCAGCTTCCCTGAGGGCAGCCTCCCCACCTCAACTTTAAGTCTGAGGTCCCCCCGGATTACCTCAACTCGTCTTCTCATTAGCGGCAATACAATTCAGCTGACCAGCGAGTGAAGCGTTTCACTGGCCATTGGTAATGCATGTATGTTCGCTATCTTCGCCTCGTCAAAAGCGCCTCCCACATCGAAGAAAAACACTCCTAATGTTACCTCTTTGAACCTTTCATCCTTCGCACTACAGTGTGGTGGGACGATTCCATCGACCTCCCCTTCCTATAAACATGGGATTCATGGGAAAGGGTCGTATCCTTAAGGGCCACTCCAACAGCAATATGTCCACCACCTTCTCCAGCGTTTTAAGCGAGAATGGTGTTAGGCTGATTCGTCTGAAGGATTTTGATTCTATGTCTAGTCTGGGTTCTTCGCCCTTTGGATAAATACTACTCTCGCTGATTTCAACACCTTTGGACCATACCTCAACGTTATAGTGGTCCGAAATATCTTTTCCAAGATTAGGGTGGGAAGTTCCAGAAACTTTTCAAGCATTGTCGGAAAAATTACCTCAGGTCCTGCTGCCTTATATGGACAGAACTCGCTCACCAAGCTATGGCGTCGTGCGTAACGACCCTCCGTGCTAGTTCCCACGGTTGTGTTGCCAAAGCCTGTTGTTGTAATCTTCGGAGGATGTTGTCCACGTCCCATCTGGTTTGCCGTATGGTCTGCATCTAATTCCTTCCTTATCATGCTCCGGGTACCCATATCTATAGTGAGTATGCCTTGCTTGATAATGGGGAGTTTTTTGCTTTGTGTTGGAGGTGGGGAGTCTTGGATTGTAGCTTCTTCGGCTTGGTTCCAGATTCTTGTAATTATGGCGGGGATGTGTGTTCATCTCTGCTTACCTCGCTAAATATATTCAAGATTTTGGTGTTTCAAGCTGTTGCAGCTTCCGTAATTTCACGGTTTTGTTTGGCGAATACATCATACCACGACAATATTTGTCATTATTTGCCATCATGCAAGAATAGCTGGGTTGAAGACGACTGTGAGAAAAACCGTGGAGATAGAGCGTTTGTTCAATATTGTCGCTCTATAGAATGCTGTCACCAAATGAGAAGTCTCTGAAAACGTTAACTCTGCGATGAGATCTATACGAGTAAGTGGACAACATCAGCCTCTTTCGGATGATATGTAGGTATTCAATTATCTTTTCCAACATTATATATTCATTATCATTAATAGTTACCATTAATTGGTACTTTTGAGAGTTACGACCATGTTTTGCCCGAAAATGAAAAAGAACACGTTCCATTGCCTACTGTTTCGGTAAGGAGGTGAACAGAGTAAACTTGTGTACATGTATTTTGATAATTTATGGCAATATTTCACGTGTAGAAGAATCCTTACTGGCCAAAGACCTTTAACAATATTCCAATGAAGGTTACCTGAGATAGATAAATTCCGCATTCAACCGAAAGCCATAGTACGAGATGTGCGGTGTTGATTACAAAATAAGCATTTCTGCAGATAGAGGGCTTTAAGTGAATAGTATGATTGACAAAACCGGACATATACGACGTTCATCGTAGATGTACTTGAAAAGAATTTTAATTGTACTATTTTCCATAAGTTCTATTGTTGTAATATTCATTCGCAAGGTGCACAACAATACTAGGCTGAGAGCATACTAAGTAGATGTAGAAATGTTTGAATGTCGAGTTGCATCTTAATAAGATTTGAATTGCCTGTTAAGTGACATCCGGCCTTTGGTCCAAACAGCACTTGTGTATCAGCGTCTTTTGTTTTTCCATGGCAATGTGCGATTTTAGGCAGTACGAACAATTTCTTGAGAATATGACCAGAATTTTATGTGGAATGAAATAGTTGAAAGACTTTGGTGATTTCCATGGCTACTCTGCTCAAGGTAATATTTAACAGTACAGTAATTAGATAGTTACTTATTTGGAAATTTCATTGCTTTTTTTTTAATACTATCGCTCAACTGAAGTCTCAGTCTGATAGAATCATATTGAGTGGCTCTTAAATAATGCAACAATTTCGAACGTGTGATTTTTCATCGGATTAATGAAGGTATTGCCTAAAATATGATGTACATCTCAAATTATCTCAAAATAACTGATTTTTGGTGTCGATATGAGAGAATGGCCAACTCCTGAATCAGTTAGAACAACTACAACCCCACTGCATTTGGTTGGCCATTCAACCATTGGCTAAAAATTCGAAAAATCAATAATATCCAAATAATTGAATGGATCATCAGTAGCAACATTACTGGGGGTCCATTCTCGAGCTCATGCGAAAACACTTTCAAACGTTTGAAGTAACATAGAAGCGATACAGATACCGCTTATTGAAGAGAGATACAAACCCGAATTCGTATATACGTTGAATCTCCAGAATATACTCCCTGATGTCTTCCCTGAAAGGTTATTTCATCCAAGTTTAAATCAAGTTTTGCCGAACAGAACAAAAATCATAATTGAACAAATGTCTTGGCTGATCCATGAATACCATAGCAGAAATTAAATCTGAACGCTTTCTATTAAAATCCTACTGACGAAGTGAAAGTGTAGGTGTAATTTGAAGCTTCACTAGTATTTCAACTTCTTTATCAGTATCAGATTTGTATCCTTGATAATATGTAGGTACACCAACAGTTGAAACAGTTGGAGGAGTAAAAAATGTGAATTCACGTCCCAACCATCTTCAAACTTATTTGATTTGTGGCAAGTATACAGGGTGTTATGTAAGTACGTGGCCAAACTTGAAGGGGTAATTTTTTTAGTGATTCCAAGACGAAAACTTCATATAAATATAGATACGGTAATGCTTCGTTTTCAAGATACAGGGTGTCAAAATTTTCAAAAGAAATCGTCGTTTTCGTATTATTATAATTATTATTGAATTAATTTTGATTAAAAATCTAAGACTGGTATAGACTATTTATATGGAAAAAAATAACAGTAACACCCCAGTTTTTGATGGTTTAGTAGTTGAAATTTTTTATTGTGTTGTTCCAGGGACAAAACAAATCAAGATACGAAAAAAATTCTTGATATAAAAAAGTTGTAATTTTAGTTGTTCAATGGAAAAAAATACAAAAATTGCAAAAAAATCAGTGGCGCACATTTTTTCTGTCAAAAATATTGGTTACGGTGCCGTCCGGGACGCCATTGGACATGATACTTTTGATATAGTTGGGGCTAAATCAGCCCTTTACGACCCTCAATAACACTGCCAAATTTCAATAAAATCGGTGGAAGGATTATTAAAATAGTTACGAAAAAAAGGATTTCTTTTAAAAATTTCGACACCCTGTATCTTGAAAACCAAGCATTACCGGACCTATGTTTATATAAACTTTTAGTCTTAGAATCATTCAAAGAATCACTCCTTTGAGATTGGCCACGTACTTAAATGACACCCTGTATATTCAGTCAAGAACATAATCCAATTCTCAGTTATACTTTCCTTCATCTGCAATAGAATTCATCTATTTGTTCCGTTCTTTGAATAATGCTTCAATTTTCTTGTAAACTCGGTTTCTTTCATTCGACCCAGTGAATTTTCCTTGATTCCACCATTTCGTTATTTGTTTTTTACTCCTATGTATTTCGTTGAAATGCAGATTTTGGAATCCTAGTGATATGCTCAAAGCGGTTCAACTTTTTTATCAATATTGACTCGAGAAATGTTCAATATATTATGATTCTTCAGCTTCTCTCATCATTCATATCTGAATTTCAAATATGCTACTGTTGAAAAAACAAACAAACAACAAACAGATAAATAAAAGTGCAACGTCTGCGATACTGGAAATGAAATTATTTCTTATAGTGTGTTTTACGGTCTATATTAACAATATCCAGACAAGGACCACACACGTCATAAAAATCCAAATTAGCCGAACGAAATGAATCAATAATGTGTTTTATATGTTTTTCAATACCACATTACTTCGTGTATAAATTAATTGAAGGCTGAATAAGCCATTTGCAGTTATTTTGGTTGAATACTCATGCATGTTTCTACCATATTCATGATTCCGAGTCGATTTTCATGCTCCATAAATAGTTCATGTTCCTGAAGCAGGATCAAAACATGACATTATCGCTAATCGGTTCCTAGCTTCCTGCTTGTAGAATTCATCTAAGTAATTGGAGATGGTGATTCAAGAATACTGAAATGGCACCAATGAAACTATTCAACAGGCTCGCTCTCACTTTTCTTAATTTGTTTTTGAAATTAACTGGGAAAAATTTGTCATTGAACTAATATTTCAAAAATTCTATTTCTGTTTAATGCGGAAATAACAGTATTTTCTTCACTATCTAGAAAAAACAAACCATTAAGTAACATATGAGTTGAATAACACCGGACCCGGATCTGTGCCTTGGGAAATTCCATATTCTATGGTTTTTGAGTTGCTTTGGGCATTTTCATTATTCTTTTTGGAAGACAGAATATCATGAGGTCATAACGACTTCTCCATATTTCCATTCCTCCGACTTACTTCGAGAATATCGATGACTAATTGTATCGAATTTCTTCTTCAGGTCGATGAATGAACATGAAAGATGATCTTCTATTTCAATGTTACATTGAATTTTTATGTTACATGAATATTGTAATGAAATTTTGTCTCTAAAAATTTCATTCTGCCTGGTAGAGAAGAGTTTAGAACGATTTAAGTAAGATAAACGCCTCTTTAAAATAGTTTTTGGAAATTTCGAATACATTCTATGAAATCAATCTACAATTAAGAAAGTGATCTATCTTCCCTTGTACTATGCCTCTGTGTTTCTGATTGCTTTTCAATTGTGATGCCCAGCACTTTATTACAAATATATTTTTGAATTTTCTGAGTTATTTTGAATTTGTTTCTGCAGTAATTCCATTCAGTTTGTTAATCAAATCGAAGTTATTTTTATACCTATGTAATTATTTTTCGATTGTTGTGGTTGTGGGGAATTTTATAAACTTCTGCAAATGAAGGTTTATTTAGTTGATGTATTTCTATATCCATCCAAATTGGCAACCTTATGGTATATATTTTAAAAATTTCCTTCAGCATTTTTCAAAGATATATTGATCGATACAGATTTTGAACATGCTAATAAAATATTTCATTGCAGAATTCAGATCTTCCACATATTTTTATACTTTTTCTTCTTTAATTTTCGCGAATAATCTGAACATCTGAATATTCTCAACGATAATAAAAGAATTTTATTTGTATAACTGAAAATAGAATGACTTACATATAAAAACCGCCATATTCTCAGAATTGTTTACTTAATTTGCCTCTTAGCTTTAAATGAGCAATATAAAAATCATTATCACTTGAATCACGTTTTTCTGCCTATCGACGTATTTTATTAAATGGTTCTATTTTTCTGCACTTGAAAATGACCAACGTTTTTAACTGGATATAAGGAATGCATTGGTTCAGTAAAAACCCGAATGTAACTTTTGCAGATCATAAAGAGTAAATATTTGACGTTATTTTCTATTTTAAAGTGGCCTTGTCGGTTTTGAGTAGTCCCTAACTGAGAAGAAGCCATAAACTGAAGTGGGAGTATCACATTACAATCACTTCATAACAGTTCTCGAAATATATGTGACTGAGAACTTGAAACATGCGTTATGATGATTTTGGAGGAGCAGAAGTAACATACAAAACCAACAACTACTGACAATACCCAGCACAACTACTGAAGTACTTTTTTATATCAACAATGTGTGGTATGAATAAAAGTTAGCAAATACTACAGGTTTTTCTTTCTCAAATCCCAATAAAACGAACAAGTCTGTTTCAAGAAATCTAAGAGAAAGCATTTGGTCAATTTTATTTGTTCGACCCATTATACAGGGCAATCCAAATTAGATTGCCTTTAGACGTATCTAGAAAAACAAAAAAGATATAGAGATGCTCTGCTCTAGCCTTCAAAGATATTTTCATCTCCGCATTGTTGCCACATCTACATTTACTAGACATCAACTTGGATATTTCAAATGAAACACCCTGTATATTACATCAATTCTAAATTCTGCTATAAAATCGAAATCACTTTTGTGAATCATGTCCACCGTTCTTGAGATATCAATAACTTTGTATTATTTTGAATAAATGAGTGTTTTTGATGCCCAGAAGTGATTATTATAATCAATTTCATTTTTCAAATTGTCATCATAATCATGTTTGTCATACACCCAGTATGAAGGGAGGGTCATGAATTTCATTAGACATTTTTCAATAGAATGAAGCTCTGGTTTTTTATTTGATGGATTTTTCACCAAATTTCATAATTGAACAAGTTAGTTAAATTCGAAAACTTAATGAGTTATAGTCGTTCGATTATCATTGATCAGAACGGAGACGTATTTTTCAGATACTCTGAAATAATGTCCAAGTTTTCAGTTAAATGAAGACCACCATTCCTTGTGTGAACGATGCCAGAATTTGGTTTGAGTGGATCAGATGAGTTATGCGATATATATATTCTTTCTTCATCTTGTTCCAGTCATAAAAATACAAAATGATTAATATCTAAAGAACGGTTAGGGACAGGCTTCACAAAAGTGATTTCGATTTAAAATAAGAATTCAAAATTGATAAAATTTATAGGGTGTTCAATTTGAAATTTCTAAGTTGATGTCTATAAAATGAAAATGTGGCAACCATGCGAAGATGAAAATATTTTTGAAGGCTAGATCACGGCAATATACGATAGTTACCAAAATTTGAAAAACATATTTTCTGGTTCTCCAAATACGTCTATTGGCCATCTAATTTGGAATACCCTGTATACTTTCATGGAGATCATTGTATGATCTACATGTTGCATAATATATCTGTGACTACTTTACTGGAAATGGTGTGGTGGTTATCAGAGTATTCATTCCGGAAAACATAAAGCTTTTTCCTAATGAAATTTCGATCAAAGAGTGATTTTAAAATCCATTAGTAACTGAAAATTTCAACAACGCTCCAGGCTGTTTACATGAAATGGATAATATCACATCGAAAACATTGATGAAATTGATTATTGCGATGATGTAAATGATATTACCAAATAAACTGTTCGGGAGTGAAACTATTTTTAGGAGCATATTTTATGTTGGCTAAAAAATAGAGAATTCAGTAAGAGTTGTTTTCAGTAAAATGAATCGTATAATGAGGTGTATTGCAATGAAATTGTGAAGAATAGTTGTAGTTCAAGTGTAAAGTGGTGGAAGCTTATGTCCCAGTAATATACTCTATTGCATAACCAATAAAGGTGTAAAAGTGTTAATGTAGAAGCCTTGCTGGAAGTATGTTGGAAGTAAATCAGCGGTCGTAGACGTCTTAGCTGTTTTTTTGGGGGTTTCTGCATTTAGGAGTAGGTATTTTCATGAAAATATGGAACACAAGAATAAAACAATAGTAATAAAAATATTTATCCATCATAAATCACATTATGAAAAAATCACAATAACAGTGTTCATAAAGGAATAATGCATATAAAATATAGAGAAGAATTGTGAACATATTTCCAAAAATGGGGTAAAAATATATATCATATAAGCATTTGAATTATAATTATAAAATTGACATGGTAGTATTGGAAAGATTTTCGCGCATTAATATGCGAGACAGAAATTACAATAGCGTGAATATTTTCTCATTTTTCTTTCCAAAATAGTATATATTGTCGATCGAGGGGTGCAGAGTGTGAACTGTTTAATTTTATTTTTCAACAAGCCCGTTGGGTTCGATATTTTATTAAGTAATTCAATATCTTCTGGAAGTTGAATGCTTTACGTTGAAGATTGTCCAATTTTTGTGTTTGTTAATTTCCTTTTCACAAATTGTTTCTGTATTTTTATCTTTGTATTGGTTCATTATTATGCTGACGAAAAGAAGTTGTTATGGATCTAAAGGCTTTTTGCTTCACTGTACCGTAGATCACTCAAATACGTATTTTTTTTCTCATAAATAATTTTACGAAAGCATTTCTGTATGGTTTCCAGAATCTTTTGTGTAATTCAGTCCATCCCATTCAAGGATAGCATATTGGAATCTTGATTATACGAGAGCAAAATATATAATTCTCATGTGAATCGTATCCAAAATGTTAACCAAAATTGAATCTATACAATATACTGCGTAGCCTTTTCGTAATGTTATTGATGTGAGCATTCCACCTTAAGAAGTTGTCTAATTGTTACGCCAAAGTTATGAGACCTTTCGATTTTCATTACTTTGGAGTTATTTTCAGTGGCTGAACTTTCATATTTCAGTTAATTCTTTTCATAGACTGTGAACGTGGGGAATCTAGTTTTTTCGAAATAAATGCCTAGAAGTGTGTAATTGAACCAGTCTATAATTTCTGTCATATTCTTTTCTGCATTTTCTTTGAGTTTTATCCATGTGGTGTCTTCATAGACTATCGCAGAATCATCTACAAAGCTTATAATTGTCCCTCTGCTATTTAGAGTAAGAAGTCTATTCAGATAAACCGAAAACAGTAGGGGAACCAACACCGTTCCTTGAGGTACTCCATGTTCTATCAGAGCTCGGAAAAACCTGCAACACCATCTTATCTGAAGAGTAGAAATTAACGCACGGATTTGATTTCCAAAATATTGGGAAACGCGCGTTCTAATTCCAAAAAGTTACTGGAATATCTGCTATTTATTCTGCTTTTGTTGTAACGTAAGGATTTTCACCTCAGAAAGAATTTTGCATTGGAGAAGTGACAGGATGTGATTCATCACCACCAGGGCATTCAAAATTAGTAATGGGATTATAGTCAGGTATCCCAGAAAATCGTAACTGTTTTGTTGTCCTAACGAAATATTGCTTGACCTCAAACACCTAATAAAATCATATGGAGAAAAAGAAGAATCCCTTTCAGAAAATTGATTCAAAATATGTTTCAATAGGGAATATTATTATTGTTGTTGTTCCGCATGCGGTAAACAGTCCTTCCAAGTGAATTGGAAACTCCTAGAGGGATTAATTCGGCTCTTGATTAAAATGATTGATTGGAACAATTCGAAATAAAACTTTTTGATTTGTTGAGGACCAATTATTGTTGATCAACTATCAATGGTTTATCATTTATTATAATTCATATCTGATGGTGAAAGTAAGCGAATTGAATTTTTTTATTAAGTTTTGGAAGTAAAATCCTGTAATGTTCAGAGAATATCGTTTAGCCATTCGTTGGAAGAACAAGGCTCTGGAAGAGAGATATTTAGCATATCACCAAAGCGACGACAACGGAATGTGAAGATTGAGCTCGAATATATCCTCTAAGATGAGTATTACGATACAGGGTATTGAAAGTGGCAAAAAAGGTGATGTTTTCCGTAATAACTCCATAACCGCTCAACTTTCGCGAATTAAATTTGGTATGTGATTTGACAGCTATCGTTTTTACATTTCAATATAAATATAGATGGTTACCCCTTATCGCCCCACTTCAAATTTCTCACCACTGGACTGATATAGATTTTTTCTTCTCTTTCTCAATCTTCAATATTTTCTGTACAAAAAACGAATGAGTTTCGTTATCGGAAATGTTAACGGTTATCAAGATATTTAAAGTTGAATGAGTGCGCGTGCGTAAGCAATTGACTTTTGTCGATTATTTTGTTAGAAGTTGTTTTGAAAATCAGGTGTTATGGTAATATTTCGAATTGTTGTGTGAAAATATTGTCAAAGTCTACTGATATCTGAAAGAATGTTATCATAATTTGGTCGAATCCTAGACCGCTGAAATCACCAAACACTATGGACATCATATTTCGCTATCGTTTTATGAGTTTTGCTCTCAACTTGGATGACTATTCATGCTGATTATTATCACGAGGAGAATAAAGATTCAGTCAAGTGAGTTGCTTTCGATACGTTCTGTATGAAAGGTCAGTAACAACATATTTCATCACTATACCTACTCTTTACCTTTTGGAGGTCTGCTCCTTGCCCAATTTTTACTGCACACCCTATAACAGATGACGATGATACGCAGGAATTGATGAAAACATATTCTTTCCTTTTTCTAAATTCCTTCTGACCTCCGACAAACGTTCAAGTTGACCAAGAAATATAATTTAAAAATTATTACAGCATAAAGTTTAGACAAGAAGAATAAATGTCAATGTGTTTGGCAGATTTCAAAATAGGGCCATAAAAATATGAGATGGAAAGGCCCTTATGGCTTTTATAAAACGTTCGGATGGGATGGAGGTTTATAATAATAACTTAGACTACCCAAAGTATTATTGGCCTATCGTAAAAAAGTAAGGGTTTGCAGAAAGATAATATTGTAGGAAGGAATAGATGGCTTTTGGTGACATATTCGTAGAGTTTCATATTGGCTATGGAGATGAAATACTGATTTAATTGAATAGTTTAATGATATATTGAATTAGTTTTTCGACTCATTTTGGAGGGTCGAACATCGAGACATTTTTTGTCGCATATAGATATTGATCATAGAGTTTCGAATATAAGATCAGATATATATATACAACAAGGCTATTTTGTCAATCAATTCGTTGATGTCTTGATTATAATGATCTCGTCAATACTTTTGGTTGGTATGAAAATGGTTTATAGCATTTAATTTTTCTGACTCTAACATAATTAAGTTAATGAAATCATGCAAATATTGCCCAAATGAAATAATAAGAAAGTGCAAAATCTATATCAAAATTGAATATTTTTGATATTTTCCTGGTTCAAACAGGATTTGAAACGTGCATTGGATACATTTCGTTGAATCAAATAACGTTTTCAACGGAAGGAAATTATCAGTATGTATTGTTTCTTCCGTTGAGTTCCTGAATGTATTTATTTACAGTTCGAAAGTTGTGCGTATATCGCTTTATACACATCCGGTAATAATTCTAACTCAGCGTTTCTTCGCTTCGAATCGATTAATTCAAAATTAAATACATGAGAACAATGAACAATGGTCCGGAGTTGTAGGTATATTGTTTGAATACTACTTTCCTAAGCCACATCAGAAAGAGTTTTCGAAATTGTCGATAAAATTTTCTCAGAAACACATTTGTATGTTAGTCACAAAATCTGTCAAGGATACTGAGAATTGAAATAAAATCTTATCAGGAAGTCTATGTTTAGGAAAATTGTCCTTTACGACACACAGAAATATTATTCAAGAAAGTTAGTTAAAACTGGATGCATGGAGTCATAGCCAAGAACTTCAACAAATTATTTCATTGGTGTTAATTATTTCATCATCTAGAATTTGTTCTTTCCGTCAACCGCCTGCACCCTTACAACCCTCAGAAGTCTTCGGGAGTCTTGTGCAAACTAGGTCCTTGCCTTCTAACGTGCAATGATATGCACGGACGAAACTCCAAACTATTTGAGACCACTGGTTTTTGAGTCCGTCGGTCATCCATCCAAATGGATGGCCGAATCAGCGTTGGCTGACTTCAGTTATCGACAGTATACGCTGCAGTTGTATTCTTGTCTCTCTCTAGTTACTTTTCTTACCTCTTCAATTTTCGTGGTAGTGTATAAGATGAACCACTGGTTCATTTAATTTCTTTCAAAACAGCAATGTCATGTGTAAAGAGAAAAAAAGCCTATCTCCGATCAAAGAAACGATACTACCAGTTTCTGAGCATCTCCATATCATCTAAAAAAACACCTGAGATGCCTTGAACTTTCCGGAGGACTCGCTTGATCATAAGATCTGGTCAAATCATGTAATATTCAGATGGGGCGAATGTGAAAGACATGAAGGAACAATAAGTAAACCACGTCACGTACGATTGCAACCTTTCTCAAAGGGAGCAATACAGGACAAACTTCCAGGATTACCTGTTGAGTCGAGGCTTAAATTACCCCCAGGTCATCAGAGACACAAATCAATTTGACAGGAAATTCAACCTGTGGGGAGAAGGAATGGTTACCGATGATGACCAGGATTGAGGAGCAAGGACAAAACAAATGTAAACAATAAGAACTAGGAAACTACAAATAGGTAAAAAATTTGAATGTAAAACCAAAATAAAGGGAAAAGGGGGACAATTTCCCAGATAATCTCAGGGGTAGTGGATGAATGGATGGGATTTCTTGGCGAAGACTTCGCCAGAGAGATCAAACATCCTGGCCTTGTGCCTCGCGGTAGATGGGCCGTCCGAGAAAGTACCTTACTACACTCTCGGACAATCTTTTCTTCATGATCCAAGAAGGAACCCTCAGCTCTCCGGAGGCATAAAGTCACCCGCCTATTTTATATGCATGACCTCAAACTGTATGCCTTGAAAGAAAATGATCTACATGAGTCCTTAAGAGTGGTGGAAGAGTACACTCATGCTGTCTGAATGGAGTTCGGGATCAACAAATTTCTCAGAATTCTTCTCAAAAGAGGATGATGATGTGAGGAATAAGGAAAGGATGTTCGGGATGTTCAGCTAGTAGACTTGACAAATAAGGCTGCATAATCAGAGGAGCTTGCATCCCGAATCGTCCCAGATAACATGGAAGCCGTGGGCTTCTGAGTTAGAAGTTTCTACATAACTGAATGGTTTTGGATGGAACATGTGAAGTCATTGGGGTTGAGATATCCTTATCTGATTGGTATGCGCGTATGAAAGAGCGGGAATCGGATCACTTTTATTTAGAACAGTAGCCCGTGATGCCAATGAACTTGGTCTTGTATTCATGACTGAACGAGGTGACCCAAAATCTATAACTGGATCATTGAACCACTGACGAAGCGCTGGATGATTTGTTTCACCATAAGATCTGGTCAAGTCATAGTCTTAACCGAGCAGGTAATATCCAGAAGTGTTGTGACTGATCGAGATAACCCAAACTCTGCACCTAGTTGACATCAGATACCAAACTGAAACTGCGGAGATTGGTCGAGTGGGCTGCAGTCGGAGACCGAGGGATTTAGTCCTTCCAGGATAGTGTCTTCCAGTCCCTGATCCACCCTAGTCGCGTAATGAATATAGAGATCCTGATATTAGAGGCAGAGCCTGATACCATAATGCATTTACTGCCAGCTTGGCGAGCTTGTACATTCTCATCCTTTATTCACAGACATAACGCGGATGTATTGGATTAACTCAATTTCCACCTTCAGGCAGATAGAAGGCAATGAGCCTGTAGTCCTCCTTGATTCTCAAAATAAGACGAATTTCGTCATAGAGTTTCCAACTCTTGGCGGAACGAACATCATCCGAGAAGAAGACTGAAAATGGACGTAATATTGAGACTAGCTCTTCGAACTCACCCAAATCATTTTGGTAAATTGGTTCGGCTTCCTTGGTGGCATGATAGACACACTGCTATCATGTCGGCTTGCCATAATATAACAAAAATCTCAACTGGACGAATACAGCCGGCCGTCATCCTTGGCTCACTTTTTCTGCTCATGGTATATGATTGTTGGATTGTTGGACCCAAATCACTCACCCCCATGTACGTGGGGAGCGGTCATTTATGTTAATGATCCAGCGTGCCTCCGGATGTTTTGGCCCGAATAGGATATTCCCAACGAATAAAAAAAATGCATACTCACAAACACTTATTGAGTGTACCCAAAGGCATAGCCTGTGACGGTAGAGAGGACTATTAACTTTTCCGCTGTGGAAAATTTTAGAAAACCTACAGCACCTTTCCAGATGGTCGGTGCGCATTCCAAGTAAGCATTAGACGTCAGCATTGACATTTAGACAACTCTCATCACTCTTGCTTTCTACCAGATGAATGGGGCACCAGTCCTTAATGGCCATTGAATATGTGGAAAGGACTTATTGGTAATACTGTGATAGAGCGACATTTTCTCAACAAGCGTCACCATGGAACATACGAACATACTGCCTGAGTTTTTGGTGAATTTACCCAAATCCGATGTAACTGATACTTCTTAATACATCAACGAAATTATTAAAATAGCATAATTACAATAAATATCTTGTGGTATACGTAATTATCTACTACTTGAATATACCGAGTCATATTCTGACGAACCTTCAAGTCCTTCAGGTACTAAAACATCAAGAGGTGGCTATTTTTATTATAATCAGCATGTAGTACAACATGTTACCTGCCCCACGTGCCACCATTCAAGCGATTGTTAAATGAGGAAGCACCCTTAACCTGGTAGCACTTTATGACTCTTTGTAGTGGGACAGGTTACTCCCTACGATCTTATCTACCTTTCAAGAAATACAAGTGGTATTTCCGCCCTTGCTGCCAGAAATATATTCTTGAGATGTACAGGGCGATCCTTTTATTTCGTATTATACCAGTGTAATATTATCAAAGTGAATGATGTATACTTTTTTCAGTTGGATAGATCATAGAGGTAATGAATTTTCATCAAACAGAGAATGGCCAACTCCAAGTTTGAATTTAACTGACATACATTTGTTTATTCGTTTTTGTTTTCACCGTCATTCGGCTGCACTATTACGAGCAACCCTCTGAAGTCTTCAGGAGACTTGTGAAAGCTGGGAAGGACGAGGGTCTTACCTTTAAAAGTGTGATCCCAAGCACGGTCGAGAATTTCTACTAAACGAGTCATTCGACTTTTTCACTATATCAGAAGCTGTCTTTTCGACTATTGCCGGTGTATATGAGATATACTAATAATTGATTGAGCCTATATTTGACCTGTTTTAGAATACTGTCCCATTGGTACATAGGTTGAAATTATTGAATAATCTCTATCATGATTCATGGATGAGATATCATTTCATGGATGTTTTGGGAGCTCGGTAGCTAGGCGTTTGGATGCCACATTCCGTATTTTGGCCAATTTCGAATCCTAGAAAAAGAGAAAAATTTTCTCAGTTTCATAGGTATCGAAAGGCAATGTAAGTTGTCTAGATGCCAATCCCGACGTCTGGTGCTTGCTTGGGTGGTGCTGTAGGTTTTCCGGGTTTTACTACAGCGTGAAAGTGAATACGCCACCTAAAATCAGTAAGTCACCCCGGAGCGCCACGTCAAATAATAATAATAACAATCGTCCTCTACCCGCACCGAACAGGCTATGCTTTTGGGTACACTTTATGGGTGGCTGGTGGCTTAGCGGTCTAATGGCACAGGCCGTTCGAAACTCCAGCATAGCGATAGCCGGTTCGAGCCCGACGTAGGTACAAGAGATTTTTTCTCAAATACTCTATATCGGATCGATAGGCGACCGCATGCCTTGTTGAAAAGCAAGTGTATTGGGAGTTGTCTAGATGCCAATCTCGTCTAGTGCTAGATTGGAGTGCACACCGACCATCCGAGGTGGTGCTGTAGGTTTTCCGGGTTTTCCTACAGCTGAAAAGTGAATACATCACCTAAAACATCAGTAAGTCGCCCCGGAGCGCCACGGCAAATAATAATAATAGCCGTTCTCTACCCGCACAGGCTATGCCTTTAGGTACACTCAACGAGTGTTTATGAGGGAGTATTATTATTATTTTTTTTTTTTCGTTAGGAATTACCCTGTCTCCGGAGCCCCGACACTTCCGGAGGGCGCGCTGGTGTGTCATTAACCCCAGTAAACACTCCCCACGTCCATGAGGTAAGTGATTACTGGGTCCGAGAATCATGTGCCCTGAGTAGGCGGAGTGAACCAAGAATTACGGCCTTCTGCATTCGCCCGGCTAGGATTTCTGCCATGTCACGGCAAGCCGGTATGATTTTTAAGTTTGAGAGCAGTGTGTCCATCATTCCACCAAGGACCCCTATTATCAGAACCTCCATCTTGACAGAATGGTTTGGGTAAAGCCTGCGGAGTTCAAAGAGAAGATCTCGATATTTAGTCCGTTTTTCCTCCTCTTTTCGGACGATGTTCGTTTCGCCAGGAGCTGAAAACTCAATGACGAAAATCGTCCTACTTTGATGGTCGAGGAGTACTACATCAGGCTTATTGGCATGTATTTGCCTGAGGGTGGGGAATGAATAGTTCCAATAGATTCGGCACTTATCATTCACCACCACGGACTCAATATCCCCCGGAGCATAAGGCAACACTGGTGTCTCGTCTACACCGTACGAGTGTCGTAGATGGTAGTTCGTAGGGCCGCGTTATGTCTGTGGATATAGGCTGAGACCGCATAAGCTGGACAAGCTGACAGCAAATGCATTATGGTCTCAGCTGCCCCACGACACGCTCTGCATCTAGTGTCAGGGACCTCTATACCCATCACGCGACTGCGGTAGACGAGAGTGTTGAAGACACCATCCTGGCAGGCCATTATGAATCCCTCGGTCTCCGACTTCAGCCCACTTGACCTGAGAAACGAGAAGGTCAGGTCTCTGGATAAGCCTAGGTCTTCAATGTTCTTGAAGAAGACCCCATGCATCGGCTTATCCTTATGTAGCTGCAGGAGCCTCTCACACTCCGCAGCTTTTACGTGGGCTTTTTGCTGAACGGGTTCCAACTCGGTGATAGAGTTTGGGTTTGTCCGTTCAGTGTCGAATACGAGATCGAGTTCATCGGCTGCACGGGTTGCTACCTTGAAAAGAAATGCTCCAATTCCTGCCTTTTCATGATCACATACCAAGCAGAGAAGGGGATCTGAACTCCTGATGACTTTACAGGCTCCATCCAGTACCATTCTGTTATGTAGACACTCCAAACTCAAAAGTCCACGGCCTCCCCGTTGTCTGGGGAAGTATAACCGTGGAACAGACGATTTAGGATGCAAGATTCTATGAAGATGCATCATTTTGCGAGTTTTTACGTCAAGTTGTCGCAGCTCTTCCTGAGTCCATTTCATTACTCCAAAGGAGTAAAGTAGAATCGGAACGGCAAGCATATTAGTTGCAGCAACTTTGTTCTTCCCCGACAGTTCTGAAGACCAGATCTGTCGGAGTTTGTGCTGATACTTGCCGCGGAGAGAGCTTTTGACAGTAGCTACCTCTTGGGTGTGGCGTTGTTCCACCCCTAGGTAGGTATACGTCTCTCCGGCATCCAGATGATGTAGGATGCTTCCGTCTACGAGCTGAACGTCCTCTCCGTATTCCTCGCATCGTCCTCTTTTGAGATGAATCGTGGCACATTTGTCTATCCCAAACTCCATTCCGACAGCATGCGTGTACTCTTGCACCACCCTTAAGGACTGGTGAAGGTCCTTTTCTCCGGAGGCATAAAGTTTAAGGTCATCCATGTAAAACAGATGGGTGACCTTATGCCTCCGGTTGCTGGGGGTGCCGCAGTTGTATCCGCGGGTTTTCCGTAGTGCAACGGACAATGGCAGTAGTGAGATGCAGAAGAGAAGAGGGCTAAGGGAGTCTCCCTGAAACACGCCTCTTCTAAAGATAACCTGCTCTGTTTGGACTCTGACTTGACCAGATGTTATGGTAAATCGAGTCCTCCAGAGCGGCATCAGCTGTTCAATGCATCTCACTATTTGATCGGGTACCGCAAGGCATCTGAGCAAATGCATGATGAGTTCATGCGATGTTGTATCAAATGCCTTGCGATAATCGATCCAGGCCATTGAAAGGTTACGCTTATACTGCACGGAGTCCTGCGTGATGCATCTGTCGATCAGCAGGTTCTCCTTGCAGCCAGCGACCCCCTTTTTTGACCCTCTTTGCTCATATATCCGTTCATACACCGGCTCAACTGCGGAGAGTATTCGCATGTACAAGATGCGTGTAAACATCTTATAACATGCGTTCAAGCATGTTATCGGTCTGTAGTTCTTCGGATCAGATAAATCTCCGTTTTTGGGGATTAGCACGGTTCGCCCCTCGACAAACCAATCCGGAATCTGCTGCTCCCCATCTAGCCACGAGTTGAAAACTCTTGCTAGATGGTGGTGGGTACTTGGTAATTTTTTCCACCAATAGTTATTCAGGCCATCAGGACCTGGAGCAGCTAAATTCTTCGAGCCTTTGAGGGCCCGTCGAACTTCTTCCGGGGTTATCGGATTGCGCAGTTCATTGAGCTCAGGCTGACGAAGCCTCCTGCAGAAAGCTTCGAACTGCGCTAGGCTGGAGTATCTACGTTGAGTGGTTGCGGAAATTCGTAAATACCCTTCCAGAAGGTTTCTACCCGATCAGCCGCCGGCGGGTTTTCCACAACACGTGGAGGCTCTTGGAATAGGCGAGAAGGTTTATCGCGGAACTTCATGTTTTCCGCGATGCTTCTCGCCCGCCTCACTAGTGACTTTTTTGCAGCCACCAGCATTCGTATCCTATCAAGACAGTGCTGTTTGATGGTTAACAGCACGCCTTGATTTAGTGTGTGGTGAGCTCGTCTTAAACTTGCGGCAATTCGCCGCACTGCGGGCGTGAAGGGCCTATTGGCCGCCACGTAGTCCGCCACACACTGGATACGAGACGCGTGTTGTCTCGCTGACCTGATCTTAGCTTCCATCTTGTGAATGCGTCGCTCATGCCTCCCAATCAGAGGGTTGGTATCCCTTCTCTCCGTTTGGGACAGGGCCTGAGCGGCGTCATACACGGCAGAGTTGAGTATTATTATTATTATTATTATTATTATTATTATTATTATTATTGTGAGGGAGTATTATTACTATTATTATTAAGAGACAGTATTGGCTGGAATGGCAAACTTTTCATCTGAGTTTTCGTGTCATTTCCATTTCCATGCCCCCATAATTGGGTATCACTGAGAATCATTTTCAAAAAGCGTTCCAAAGATTCATAACACATGGGGGTTGCCATATGAACTTTCGAAGTGGGGGTCGATCTGTAGATGGGTGTGAAAGGTTCGCTCATATTCTATTTAGGTTTTCTTGACCTTGCCTCGAAAAAGGTTTCGGTACCTATTTCTTGACGATTTTCTCATTTTAGTGATATAACCAATAGCAATTTTCAAATTTGTGACAATGTATATATGCATAATAGAGGAACTACATACAAAACCGTCAAGTATTAAGCATCCATTTCAGGCTTTCATTACCGAACCACATGTATACATTAAACAAGATAAACTAGGAATTTATTTACGTTATCCTGAAATGTAACGTAAAACTGCATAAAGGCCCATTTATCACAACTAATTGAACAGAAAACGTTAAAAGGAAAACAACCAAACAAATATAAGTTACAATTAACGACAGTGATTACAATGTAAAATATGTAATCTAAATTTTGTCAGTAAACTGCGCTCGTACATCATACCAATTATACGACAACGGCATAGCGAGAGAAAGAAAAAAAAATCCAGGGCGAACATTTGGGATTTGTAGTGGATAGATATCTGAACTCGTGGACATAAATGGTAGTGCTTAGATTTTTTTGCGTATTATGAAAATGTCTCTTTTCGTATTAGATATGTGAGAAAAATTTTGAAATCGCAATGTTAGTAACAAATATCAAAGAACTGTAATTTCGTTAGCTTTCTGACGGACTCACGAAAGAACATTGTAATAAAAACAGAAAATAAACTGAAGATGTGAATTACCTTTAATTCAAAACGAAAATGCGAAAGTGGAAGTAAGCAGAATGTAGGACCTGAAATAGTAGTTAGTCGTATCAAAAACCAGGGAACTATTTATTTATATATTTTAGGCCAACATAAACATATAAATGAAATTAAATTATTCATTGCTCAAATACGTCGGCAAAAACAATAATTTTTCTTCTGTTGGCAATACGTATCGAATGATCTAAGGATTCGAATTCAATTTATTTCTTTCGTTGGCAATCCTTATTGAGTGAAATGAGGCTTTCACTTTTCTGCCTAGGCATCAGGCAAAATAGTGGTAGTTGATACTTTCCTGCTTAGGCAGACGTAACAGTATTAGCAGATGGTCTGGTCTGTACGAATGCAAAATATAATTTTCTTGGCAGAAGCCTGAAAAATTTATATCAGTAGTTCACAGTAATGTATTTTAATATCTCACATTAGGCGACCTTTTTGGATTTCCGGGATGTCCTTACCCTTTTCTATTTGTAGCTTCGTCGTGTCTGATAATAACATATGAGCAGGAACGCATATTCACGTTCTCATTTTTTTTAGTATTTTCATAGTCTAGGTATCTGCTAAGTATGTAGAGAAAAGTAGCCTTGATTGGACCGGTGCCTATGTAAATAGTTGGCAACGAGTAGTAAGGTTTCATTGTGTCTGTTTGTAGCCTTTGTGCGTTTTTGGAATTCAATGAAAGAATTAAAATAGCAATACTGCCTGATAAACACTCACAGTCTGAGAGGTTTCTGTTACTATTTGAGGTAGCGCTCCTGGGGGTCTTACTGATTTTTGGAGAAGCTGAGGTCAAATCCTGATTTTGGGTTGATAGGTTCATAATTATGTATGGTTTTATTCTTCCAAAGTATTGTGAAATTATGTTCTCACGATTCGTGTCCGCTTTTATGAAAAATTCACTGTTATTAAAATTTTTGGACGGTATGGGTATTCAAAAACAAATAATCCTGTATTCTCTAATGAAATCAGTGAATACCCTGAAGAGGGCGGTAATTATGTTATTACAAACAAGGAACTGTTTCATGAAGCCCTTCTAATTTAAACTCTCATCCCACGTGACCCTAGATTTACTCACTGAATTTAATTAACATTGCATCAAATTACATAAACTCAAGATTTTATATGAAAGATTTATGTTCTTCAATGTGTGGTCATGTGCACGTGGGCTCATGACCTGGTGTACAATGAAGAGAGTAGGTTTGATGAATAGCAGTTCTACAACGTGGACCAAAGAAAACAGTCTCCAGCACAAGATTTTAACTTAAATGTATGACCAATATATTGTACGATGACATATTTAGGTGCATAGTTCTAATTGATACTCACTTATAAAACCATAAATCGCATTCAGAAATCCGTCCAGTTTTTAATGTATTTCATTTGCCTACCGGAGCTATGAAATTGTCAGCCCTGCACTCATACAAAAATATATATTTTTTTCAGAACAACCCGACAACTATTAGTGAATGACCTTCTAGAATCATAGGCAACAATACCTTTTACAATTCTTCATTCCAGAGGATGAATTTCATTTTGGGAAAAGGGGAAAAGTCAAAGGTCAAGTTAGGGTATAAAAATGCCCCTTTGTAACAAGTTCAATGAAAATATCAAAAGAGTTTCACTTTCAGAGTTGAAATACAGTGACATTCAAAAAGTACGCATCAACCAAGAAATTGCCATCAACTCGGTCTCGTCTTGAAGCCCCTATCACATATACCGAGGGATTTTCAGTATCTTGAACAACTGAGGTTTTCAAAATTAGGTAAATCTCAAAACTTATATTTTTCGAAAAATGACTAATATTTGGATGAAATTTTTCAATGAATTCGTCAAAAAGTAACACGTGATATGAAATCTAAAAATACATTTAAAAACAAAAAGTAATAAACAAAATAAAATCAATTCTCCGTTACTTGCAATGCAAAGGATGGTTCGACCTTATATTTGTCCTGACAAGACCAAGGACATTACTAATGATAACCAGGCGGTCCCTCGGCAAAACATGGGGACTAGGGCTCAAACAATCGCTTTGGTTATAAAGAGCAATAGTGAGGCCTTCGATAACGTATGGGGCCCCGCTGTGGTGGCCGACGGCAGAACAAGAGGGAAGCTGGTTAGTTTGCAAAGATTGGCCCTGCTTGGAATCACTGGTGCAATGTCCTGAGGTGATCCTGAACCTCCCTTCTCGGCATCTGCACATTATTGTCGAGGCGAGGATAGAAGCCTCCAGACTAAAGTGCATGGGCCAATGGAGGAGCTACAACTTAGGCAATTTCAACATAATGGAGGTTATAAGAATCGACGTATCTGAGATACCATCGGAAAAAATTATCCCAACCTGCTACTGTGATGGAACATTCAACACCATCATTCAAGATGGGGAAGGCACATCAAGGGGGCCCTACTAGTGCTGTCAATGGGTCAAATCTGGAACACCGGTGGCTCTAAGACAAGAAATGGGGTAGGGGCTGGCGTATACGGGCAGAGACCGAGGCATGACGGAAGTCTAAGTCTCGGTACTCAAGCCTCCATATTCCATCCTGACGTAACAGCAATTTCCGCCTGCACAAGAAAGGATCTAAGGACGGGTCCGAGACACTAACCCATAGTCATTCTTTCCGACAGCCAGGCGGCAATAAGGGATTTGCGACCATGCAGATTTACATCCAAATAAGTTTGGGAGACTCACAGAAACCTCAACGACGTAGGAGCACAGTACAGGTTGAAACTTATGTGGGGGTCAGGTCACAAGGGCAACCAGAGTAATGAGAATGCAGATACCCCAGCGAGAGCGGGACAGCAACAAGTCTCATTGGACAAGAACTAGCCCGTGGTATTCCATTTGGAAACATCAAGCAGGACACGAAGAAATGGGTCATCAAGCTTCCTGGAAAGACGCCACAGGCAGTACTCACGTGGGGCCAACTGACCGGCTATCAAGACATCTTCTTGAACAGAGCCGGAACTGCCACCTGTGAAACCCCTTGCACAAGTTGAGGATAAACCAAGACTCCACACTATGCAGGTTCTGTGATGAGTGGGAGAAAATAGCCTCACACATATTAAAAATTTAAAAAATTGTTTAAAATTGTTTTTTCCGTTAACCAGCTGTAATCCCCCTACGAACGACAGCCCCCAGAAGTCGAAACTTGTGCGAGCTAAGGATAAACGAGGTCTTACCTTTTAACGTGCGATTCCTAGCACGAGACCAGTGACCATGCTGGGAATCGAACCCACGTCCCTCTGATTGATAGACTAGCGCTCTACCATCATGACCACTGCGGCCAATATTGTTTATATGTGCAGCCATGATGGCTCGCATAAGGATGGATATCTTCGAACATTGCAGTGCAGAAGTTATCCACAGGAAAACCTTGTGAGAAATATCTGCATTTCGGCCAGCAAAATTCCTCAACATAACTGGCGGAACTTTGGCAGCACATTCTCCTTTCGTATTTTCTCTTTATCTCTAAAAGGTCTGTGTTCATAAACTCCACATTTAACATATTCGCATTGGAAGAAATCGCATGGGGTTAGATGAGGAGATCTAGGAGGCCATGAATTCACTGACAACAGTTTGCATTACCTACAGTTGACGCTCGTCATCATTTATCCAAGGGTTATGAGGTTTTTAAACTTATTTTCGAGACTGTCTACAGTGGAGTAGTTATCATGTTTGTTAGGAATGCCGTTCGTTGATTAAGCTCGCTGCTTTCCTGAACATCTTATAATTTTCGCCAACAATTAGAACAGGCTGTATTTTTTATGCGTTGCTCAACTTATCATTAATTTTTGTGGGTAAGTTTTACTTCGAAAAATATCTACTAAAATTGCTCTGAACGGATTCACTTATTGGAAAAATCCAGAATGAATTGCCAAATTTGCAAATAATTACGCCATCTAGTTTCACAAGAAAACAACCCATAGCCATCTGATATTATCATGTTTCCTAGTTGGCTGTGTAAGCGTGGCAATACGAAAATTCCTCATTTTGTAGCTAATTGTAAAGCAGGTTCTCACGATCTTTTGTGATAGTAATTATTTGACAAAGATCGATTACAGTTTTTATAAGCCATTTGAATGGGAGTCAGTCAGTTATGGAAGGTACTTCGTTAAAAAAGTGCTTAGCAAAAGTAACCTCATATACGTTTTTGCATAAAATTTACACTTGAATGATTTCTGTGAGATGTAGAAGGAATAATTGACAGTTTTAAGAGTTTTGCCAATATTTACATCGCTGAGGTCGTCCTAAAAACAAAACAGAGTTTCAAAATCAATAAATGGTTTAAGAAATTTCTAGTAAATTCAAGAAATCAAAAAACTTGATCATTGTAAAATTTAAGGATGAATCCAAATTTTTCTCACCTTCACATTGTTTGATAAACACCAGCCAACATCTTGATGAATTTCATCCAAATCTCACGTATTTTCAGAAAAATATACCTTTTGTGGTTTTACTTTTGAATACTTTTTGAATGACACTGTATACGACTTATATACAAATATAGTAAAAATCTCTTTCTATCTTTCAATATATCTTACGTCAAGAAAAGGCAGGATAGACTTCTGGTGATAAATAGGATTTTCTGCATGTACATGAAAATACATTTTTTTTTATATATTCTCCTCATTTCAAGTAAGTATATGATGACCCGAACGGGTGAAGTGCAAGTACAAAATAAACTGTTACCTTTTCTGACAACTTGTGATGTTATGTCTAGATTCATTTACGTCAAATAGCATATGGTTGTGATCAGAAATGAGAACGAAATCCAAATAATGAAAAGGAATATCAGTGTTCCATTTGATATTTGAAAGATGATGTCATTTCCAGTATATTTTGAAGCAACATTCTTGATACAATTCGGGGATTTAGGAATGATTCTCGGTTTAGTTTTATGCATTGATTTGTCAAATTACTTTGTGAATATATTTTACAAGGATCAATAGAACTGAAATCGAGGTATTCCTGAAATCTGGAAAACATCTATTCTTTAAAATAATAATCATTCCAAATTTAATTTTAGATGGCCAGACGTAACAAATATCGTTGTTATGAATTTAAACCTGTCAATGATAGAATAGAAAAATCACTTTTATTAAATCATCATCATAGCTCATTTTGTTATTGAGTATGTTTCGAAGCTGTACTAAAAACTATCGGTTTTGCGGATTAAGTAAATATTACGTTAATGTGGTTTTTGCGCACAATATCATCTAATAAATGATTCACATGTTAAATAACACACATTCGCCCAACTGCATCTATTTACTATCAATAATTTGTTTGAAACTTCAGTTTCAAACTGTATTATCTACCGAGATTTAGAGCAAAGTTTATATGATACCGGTAAAGTTAATGATTATTGAATTTGTAATTCGGAACCTACCCAGATCAAATTATGTATGTGAAATGCTTCTCAATAAGAAGTAAAAGTCTCTCAATCTGGACGACGTATGTCGCGCACATGACGGATTTCTATTTCTAACCTTTTGGGTGAAGTTTTATGTTGAAATTCGCTAGGAGATGCACCCTCCTGTTCTTTGAGTTGTTTCTAAATATGGCATCGTGCAAGAAATCCATTATCGAATTTTGTCCGCCAAACTAATGAAATATCATTACTTTCTCAGCTTCTCATTCACGAAAACTCTGACTATATTGCATACGAATTGAGGAATAGTAAAATAACAGGATGATGGAACCCATCTAAAAAATGTTGTTCAGAAATCTTCAAGAAATCTTGGTCTATCTGTCGAATTTTTGAAGATTTCTAGAAGGAATAAACACTCATGGTGTTTTTAACATAGTTTTAATGGAAGATGGAAATTCACAAAAAAACATTTTAAGTAACACTCATCATATCGACGGTTTACTTGTGAGATCCCATTTGGAGTATGTCTCGGTTGAGTGGTGTCTGATATGACAAATAAGTCACTTGAATTATTGAAAAAATATCGTAAAAACCTAATATTTAGGTTCAATCAGTCTGAAAGGCTAACAAATAGTTAGTTTTGTAATCTTGATATTAAATAAATTGACAGCCTCAAAAATAGACGAATTGTGTCTTATCATTGCATCATAAACGATCTACAAATTATTGCACTTTCCTATAAGAATTCTTCACTTTTTTCATAATCTCTTTTCTCTACCGCTGCTGATATTGGGTCTCGTTTGTCTTTTGCCGACCTAAGGCTTTGCTGTATCTTCTTGGTGGGTTTGAAGACCGTTTTTATGTTAACCCAACAGTTTTCCAGGATACTGGATGTTCGCCTGCTCCAGCTTAGTAGGTACTCGGTCAATTTTGGCGAAGGTTCTTCAATGAACTCTCGGACCTGTCTCATTCTCGGCTCCTTGTTCCACCATTCTCGATACTGTTTTTTCACCCAGGTACTGTCATTTGTTTTTTTTTCAGAACTTTCGCGATACCACTGAAAGTTTGTATATGTTTTTCCAATTGCGTGATATCACCTCCTCTATTAATTAAAAGAGTGGCAGAAAATCGCCTAAAGCAATGGCCTGTATACTTGCATGGTTCTAGAAGTCCAAGATACTGCGCTGTTTTTTGGAACATTTGCAATATAATTAATTCCAACTACTTGATTATGGCCCATAAGCAAGATGCACGGGAGAGACTACAACAAGCTATATGAAGAGTTGGAAAACGACCCTATCATGAGAATGCCATCAGATGGTATACTCCCGAGATAAAGCTTTGACAAAACTTTCAAGATGAGCATAACGGACAGGGATGCGTAGAAAGAGGGACCTCTTATCAATGCAGAAATCGCTGTCTACACTAGTGGCTCAAAAAACGATGAAGGTATATACGGAGCCAAGCCGAAGATACGAATCTCACTGAGCTTAGGCAAATATGTGACGATATTCCAAGCGGAAATTGTCGCAATACATCATTGCGCGCAGGAGTTAATAAGGCAAGAGTTCTCAGGAAAAACCATTATCATTTACTCAGACAGCCAAGCGGCAATAAAAGCAGTCAACTCTATGCAAATTACCTCAAAACTAGTTTGGGACTGCATAGTAGCCCTAAAAGAGCTGGGCAGTCAGAACAGACTGACACTAGCTTGGGTACCAGCATACACAGGATACAGAGGCAATAAAGAGGATGATTGACTAGCCCGAGAAGGAGCAAGTCAGGCCCTGAATGGTCCAGAACCGTTTTGCGGTATAGCAAAAGCTTTACTAAAAACCAGCACCAAATCATGGATTCAGTAGAAATCTCAAGAATGGTGGAATGATTTACCAGGAATGAGACAGGCCAAAGAGTTTATTAAAAACCCGCTGCCAACATTCACAGAATATCTACTAAGCCAGATAAGGAGCACTACTAGAATAATAGTTGGACTCCTCACAGGGCATAATAGGCTCAATGAACATATGAGCATAATCGGTCTGGCAGAAGAAATGCTATGCAGGTTCTACCAGGAAGAAGAGGAAACATCAGCACACATACTATGCCACTGCGAGGGCTTGTCGAGGCTGAGGTTTCTAATGCTGGGAGAAGAAAAACCAGAAGCTCCCAAATATATGGGAGTTCTAAAAACTAGCCTATGGAGTCTCGTGATGAAGACAGGGCTAGACAAAGAACTCTAAACGATTTCGAGGGCACACACAATAGATCTGTAAAGGTCGCGGTGTAGATTCTTATGGCACAGAATCCCCAAACTAATTTAATCTAATCTAATCTACCCCCGCTGCTGATAGTGGGTCTCTTTTGTCTTTTGCCGACCTAAGGCTTTGCTGTATGCTCTTGGTGGGTTTGAAGACCGTTTTTGTGTTGTGTTGTCCCAACAGTTTTCCAGGATACTGGTTGTTCGCCTGCTCTAGCTTAGTAGGTACTCGGTCAATTTTGCCGAAGGTTCTTCAAAGAACTCTCGGACCTGTCTCATTCTCGGCGCCTTATTCCACCATTCTCGATACTGCTTTTTCATCGAAGTACTGTCATTTGTTTTTTTCAGCACTTTCGCGATACTACAGAAAGTTTCTGGACCAATAGTACTCTTCCATCTTCTATGTTTTTCCAATTGCATGATATCGCCTCTTCGGAACATTTGCAATGTAACTTAGTCCAACTACTGGATTATGGCATTTACCATACCAATATTTCAAAAGTATTCTACCTATTTTAGAAATCTTTGGCCTGATGTTGATATATTTTCGATAATTTTTTTTTCACTTGTAAAATTTTGACTTTTCTGGTATTTCAACCAATAGCAGCGGATTATTCTGGCAAATCATTCGGTTTTATACTGCCTGGTCCTCAATAAAACGTTGTTTACCTTTGAACTGTCAAAACTAAATAGGCTTATCTGCGTCGATTGTATATGAAACGTTATAATGAATTATTATGTTATCAAAATGAATGATAAGTTACCTCATTATCAATGGTTATTCAATTTTCAGATTGGCGACAAAAAAAAATATTTCCATATACAACTCTTTCATCAAATTCTATCGACAATTTTTTATTTTCATCACTCAAACACGTTCATTTGGCAAAACATTCAAACCCTAAAGGACTCGTGATTTTATCAATCGGTTTGTTTTCATATCTTTGACAAACAAATAGTTTTCGTTGAAAATAAAAAATTGTCGATAAAATTTCAAGCACTCGTGGTATCTACTTCCTTTGATAAATTGATATATAGTTCAGTGTTGCATTATTTGTGACAGTGAATGTTCTGCTAGTGCATGTCTTAGGATCAGGTATTCTTACAATAAGGACTGACTCCTTATCTTTAATGTCGTCCATTACCATCTTGACAAGTTCGTCCCTTCTACACGCTCCAGCAATACCAAAAATTAAGATCACTTTTTGCAGTAAATATAGTTGAGAAGGTTTCGAATAAGCCAATAGTTTTTTGTATTCGCTGATGTTTATATCATGTTTCACTGATCGTAGATCTCAGCATTGAGTATAAAGACCAAAGTGTAGAGGATTTCATTAGAGGCTTCCTCTGCAAAGTACGCAAGTGGAATGTTTTTTGATACCTTCTTGGTTTCTTTTGAATCGCACCGTTTACTGAAAAGTTCATACTGCTTTTCGTACTCGCTTCCCGACATCTCTGGTAGTAAATTGAGAGGAACTGACTTTGCAGCTTCAGCAATTTCTGGCGGAGTTTATGAAATTTCACTAATTTCATCGATTTCCATTGAATTTTCACGGGAAGACAGTTTTATTTTCGATCTTGTAATCACGCGTTGTTCACGAAATAGTTGGCATTTGTCAAATACTGTTCAACACCTAATCTGGTGTCAGATGTCGCGAAAACATTTAACGTTTTTCTATTAAGGTTTCCATGGTAACTCAGCGTATCAGCCGTTCGGAGAGCGGTAAAGTAAAAAATGCTCACTTCTCGGAAAAGTGCAAATTTGCGCTTTTTTTGAAGCGCCAACATGGTACTTTCCGCTCGGTTGTAAAAAAAAATAATTAGCAAACGATCCAACAATGTTCATTTTATCAGAGTAGAAAAATTATATTTCATAGTACTTACCTACTAGGCATATCACAGTTTTTGCCTTTAGTAGTTTGACCAACTAGAAATTCAGTGTTGTCAATGTGAGTACGATAGCATTGTCAAAATAACGAACAGCAGTGTGATCTCAAATTTTGAAATTACCTATAATCGGTATCAGAGAGAGACTGCTCATATCTGATATTATGAGGGATATTGATATAGTTTTTCAGAAAATGTTTGTTTCTGAACTTACATACGATAATTAGATAGGTATTATACTTTTCTGTATCTCATCTGCTGAAAGCATATTGATACAACTAAAATAAATAAATTAGATAAGGTTTCTCAATAAATGTTTCAGAAGGGAAAACAGCTTCTCAATGAGAAATAAACTTCTCTGAATCTGTAATATTTGGACTGACTATTCCAATGCTTTTGCGAAACTCCGGAACACCTACAGCGTTGAGCGTGCAACATAGTTACCTAAAAGTAACAATATGGGGTTACAGGCCAGGGAATTTCATCCGAACTAAATACAGCAAGCAGCACGTGTGAGACACATGTGCTGAAAAACAGGCACTGAACTGAACCGTCTGAATGACAGTGGCACGGCTTATTGGAGGCTTCATGGTATTTCCGTTACCTTTCGTATTTTTACCTCTCATTTTTGTTTCAGAAATATTCATTCGGACATCTGGAAGGTTTGACTTTTATGGCATGGGATGATTGTTAATCTTTACTATCTATGTGCTGTATCTATTGCTATTGTTGTGGTTCTATGAACAGTTTCAACCCCAAGCAAATATGAAATTAGTTACTACTTCACAGTGGCGTATCCTGTGAATGTAATAGGGTAATTGCTTTCTCAATGAACTTTTTAGATCTGGCATTGACCTTTGTGTTCGCCAAAAAACTATTCCTGAATGCTTCAATGATACAACTATGGATTTGTGGGATGGGTAGGAGTTTCACGAACCTACTTGATTATGCTTAAAATCTAACAAAAAAGGTTTCTTGGAATGCTATTGAATGAAGATCACAGATACCCTTGCGACTCTTTAAGTATTATATGCTGAAACACAGATGTACTCATTATGTAACACCTGAATAAAACTGAGCTGAATATAGCGACCCACTCGTATTCTACTAGACAAAGACATAAATATGTAACACAATATGCCCAAAAAGCTATTATTATATTGCTGCAGAGGTATATATACAACTTCTTACCTGACTTTCTGAAAATTGGAATTTTCTACTTAGTATACAGAAAACAGGTGAAAAAATTCGGAAGGGAGATTTGAAGGAAGAATATCAATGAAATGATTGAAGGTTGAAACATAATAACGAAGAGAAAATATGATACAAAATTTAAATAATTAAGTAAAGAAAATAATTACTTATACTTATACTTACATATATTTTTATTTAATTTTACAACAGTTATATGAAGATTATGAATATTTTTCGACAGTTACCATAGTATATGGTGTGGAGTTTTCATTATATAATTACATTGTTCTATCCTAAAAATACATAATCGGTTTATATCAAAACTTAACTCATTCATAACAAAATTAAACGTATTCATGTACAAACTTCTCAAATTGTTTATTATTTCTTGTTGTTGCTCATCTCTTTCCTTCTCTTTGAAGTCTTTCTATTACTCTATACCATGTTTTTCTTAGTCTTCCTCTCTTTCTCCTCTTTTGTATCTTTGTGACCCATACTCTTTCAACTGGTCTTTTGTATAATTTTTTTGTAGATGACCCCACCAGCTTAATTGTCTTTTTTCAATGAACTTGAGTGTTGATTCTATGTCAAGGTCTCTCCCATTTTTGTATTTCTAACATTATTTTTGTTGACTTCATTTCTGCTGCTTGTAATTTGCCCTTTTGTCTGCTTGTCAACATATATTGTTTTGAACACATTAATTTATGTTCTTCCTCATTTATAAATGCCTGATTCATTGTGTACCTAGCACAAGTTTACTGTTTTTTTTACTCTATTGTTGAATTCTATTTCTTGTCTCCCATTGTCTTTTATTTCCACCCCCAAATATATAAATCAATCAAACTTGTTTCTACTCCGTTTATTTGTAAATTTATCTCTTTTTCTTCGTCCCCTATATATGGCTATGATTTTAGTTTTTTCTTTATTCACTTCCATGTCAGATTCTTCACAAACTGCATTACAAATTACGATGTTTTTCTGTAAATCCTTTTCTTTTATCGTATATCGTTCAAAGAGCAAAACTCCTTGAAGAGCTCTGCACACGTTTTTGTCAGACGTTTTTCGGCGTGGTATTGGCCAGGGAAGTAGTTGTCTTCGTGGAAATGTTTGAAGGGGAGGTTAGTTCGTTTTCGTCAAAATCCAATTGTTTCATTGATTTGATACTCTCTGACAAACTTTTTGAACTTAGTTCAATTTCTTATGTTTGCTTTTGTCAACTTTTTGCTGTATTTATGCCCCCAGCGTAGTCGAATCTTGTTTCGAACTATCGACACTCAACATATTTTTTCTGAAACATTTCTGTTTGAGTACTTTTGAATATAAGTAGTCAATTGAATACGTTCCATGAATTAAATACTCTCGATGAATTAAATATTGTCTGTGAATGAAATGCGTTCGAAAAATAAGAGATTGCAGGGAGGTATATGAAATCGAAATTACCTTTGTTGTACGAAATTTTTGAGAGATAGCTCTTCTTGTATAGCAGGCGATAATAATTATGCTGAAACGCTTTCAACACGAAATGGTGCTTTACGTGTTTCAGGACTAAAGGTTTTTCAGAGTTGGAACGTATTGCTGAATTCCAATACTGATTCATCTCAATGAATCGTTTCTTGATCAAATTTAAATGATTGACTGACCATTTATAACTATTGTTATTATATATCATTAAAATAGCAAACTGATATTTCTGTCGACAAAATTACGAGCTATTTCTCTTGTGATATTTCATAACCCTAACACTGGCATTAATGAACATGAATTTCAGTATAAACATCCGTTTGCCTGGTATGTGTTTCCATCTACAAACTGCGGGTTTTCTAATCCAAAAATGACGGAGCAAACTAATATAAGAATTGCATTTTGTTATTTATTCACGAAGTCCTGTTCAACTTTTCAATACTTGATGACGTAGTTCTGAGGAACGTTGAAGAAAGCTAATGTTGTTTAAAAATGAAACACTAATAATATTTACTTTATTTACAGGATCTGGCGGGAGTTAAATCATGGGGTCTCACATCTGGCATGTCGTTCTAGCCCTATGCGTTTTCATAGAGTTTGAAGCAAACGCCCTCACTTCGTCAGGTTAGTATGAATATAATAGGAATATTAGACCAGTCCTCAAAGAACGAATTACGTCAATGAGGAATTGATCATGGAAGAACTGATCTCCAATTCACATACAAAATTATTGAACTCAAAAAGAGCAAATATGCTGGGCTTATTATGTCTCCTGTTCATTGGAAGTTTCAAATTCCACTGGAATGAACTGAAAATTTGACACATCATATGAATCAACCGAAATAATCATTTGATTTCAATCAATTTCAAATTTTTTGTACAATTTCATACATTTGATGAATGTTTATTATTATACAATAATTTAAATATTTTTATAGAACATAATGCACCCAGACCAGAGTTTTGTAAGTATGTGCTCAAATCAAGCATATCCATCAGATATATTTGAATCACAATTTGGAATAATGTTTTTCACATTAGCAACATCACTAGAATTACTCAAGAACCATGTAAAATCAGATATAAATTAGAAGGATTCCAAATTAAATGAATAATTTCCACATACATGACGTCTGCAAACTTTAGAGAACTGTATACAAAATTAAAATTGATTAATTCTTGTTTTCAGAAGTAGAGTGTTACATATTTTTGGGGTTATATTTGTTTTAGAAATCTTTGATGGCGACTTTGTTATGAAAACGAACTTGATAAGTATGTAAGTTTGTAACCTGTCTATTTCGGTGTCGGTGGGAAATAGTTATACTTTTTGAATTTTTTATACTTATGTACATGTAAAAGTATAACATCCTAACACTGAGAGTATCGGCATTATACAAATTCAGCAATGTAATAGAGCTTAATCTTATAATAATAATTGAAAATAAAATTTTGCGTAATATTTAACGGTAATTATTCGTTGGTATATAAAACACCCAATTCAATGATTTCCTACTTCATTACCGATTTGAAAAGTGCCTTTCAAACCATTAGCAAATTGTTTTTTTCATAAATATCCGTATTGTTCAAAATTTGAAGATTAACCTTGATTCTCTTGCAGAAATACATTATATGATCAGAGCATCTCAGATTTTTGTCTATTATGACACCCAAATATCTTGTGGAAAAACTTGCTTGAATATTTGAATCAGTGCTTGGAAATTGCAAATGTCTGCGTCATTGATTAAAAACGCAATGTATGTCGGTTTCTTTATATTCAATGACAATTTTGATCAAACCATTTTTCAGCTTGAAGGCGCTGAAAGGCCAAAGTGTTTCTTTTCCAATAATCCCTACTTTCATCTCGGTATCCCGACTTCAATTTCGGAACCCAAATTCAAACCTCGGAATTATTTGAATAAATTAGGAATAAACAGTATGAAGAATGCCTGCGTACATATACAGTTCGATTATTTTATCTTTACCCGTGCGTCATCAATATTATGCATATGAAATAAGTCGAGACGTTTAAGCCAACTGACGTCTAAAGAAGCTGTTGCTGATATTCCGATAAAATTACAATCTGTAGGTAATAAGATAGGATAATGAATTACTGAAATAACTTTTGCAAATTCATGGAAATGGCGAACCACCGACAATGAGAGTGTTTTTTTAGTTCCAACAGAATACCGTGTGACACTCATGGGTACACCCCCTTTTCTCCTTTCCTTTCTTCATTTATTTTTTACAAAGGCGAAAAGGAATGAATCTTTAAAATTGTTTTTCCCCTTAACCAGCTGTCGTCCCCTTACGAACGGCAGCCCTCAGTAGTCGAAACTTGTGCGAGCTAGGGATTAACGAGGTCTTACCTTTTAACGTGCGATTCCTAGTACACGGTGTTTTCCAATTATCCCGAATCCAGTGACACCACCTTTGATAGGATCATAAAACATGGAGGCAGTGAGTTTACTAGAAACTTTTGACCTCCCTACTGTATTCTAATTTCAGTCACACTCATATAAGAAAGTTGTTTTATCCATACCTCCGCAGCCGTTTGACACAAATCCATCACATCCTAATTTTATCCACATTAATGCAAGTTCTCTAGGTAATAGTTAAAGAAAAAAGTTGTTCAAAAAACTAGGTTGGAGAGCAATATTTTCAAAACCTTTGCATACGGGGATATAAAAAAATGAGTTTCCATTCAAACATGGCAGAGTTTTATGACGACACATTCTAATGTTTCACTGAATATTTGAAAACATATGTCTTTTTTTAGCCATGATTATTGATTATGTATACACCTACACGCCTGCACTACTTTTAGTCGGCTATATTTTCGTATTTCAGTATTTTAGAATTTTAAATATTTTGTAGCTGTGATATTACATGTTATTAATTTATTATTATATTTCATAATTCAACTGTGTTTGTCAACAAGAAATTGTTCTTATGTACAATAAACATATACTTACATGACTAAAACTCAGAAAAGGAATCTTCTAGACTTAGGTATTCAAACTTTTTCAATTACCTATTCGTGCATGGATGACCCACTGTATAATGATAAATAAATGAATATCTAAGAAATAAAAAACACCAGTTGAAATATATTTGGTAATGAAATACCCAACAAATGTATTCATACATTTATTTATGTAATGCGAGCATGTAGAACTATGTACCATTTATGAAAGTAAAAACAAAATTAATATATTTAATCACTTTCTGATTCAGAACTGTCACCAATGTTTATAATAATAGGTTCATTAACCATATCACAAAGGAGCTTTTCTCGTTCATACCATTTTCACATGAGCGATTCGGTGTTTTTCACACATTTTGCCCAGGATTTAGGGTTGCACTTCTCTAATGCTTCATTCCACATTCCCAATACTTTTTCATCACTGTATCCATCTCTGCCAATATGATTGTTGTAGTATGTCTTACAATTATCCCAAATTAATTCAATAGCATTAAAGTCTAGGTGATAAGGTGGTAATCTTAATACCTACTTCATGCCCATGTTCTCGTACCAGTTCATCTATAATATATATGTTTTCCTATCGGTTCATCTTAGCCAATTGCAATAACTCTGGTATTGTTAATTTCTCATCAAAATCAATATTATTTTCCTGTAGCCAACAAAAAATTTCCGATTTTCTTGAAGAAGTGTTAGGCTGTTTATTCAAAATTTCACTGTGGTAAGGTGCATTGTCCATTAATATCAAAGATGGCTCTTCCAAACTGAAAATTAACTGTGAAGTGATCCACTTGGTGAACATTGTACTATTCATGTCTCCATGATAATCTAGAGTCAAAGATTTTGAACAGAACAATAAACTGGCTTCTGGAACAAACCCTTTCGCAGAACCAGCATGCACAACAATAAATCGTTTCCCATCATATCCTTCGGGTTTGCGTACATTTCTGACATTATCATCCTGCCAAGACTTGGTTTTATTTCCTCTAGAATAAATCCATGTTTCATCTAAAAAAACCACTTCTCGTGGATATAAACTTTTTCGGTTTTCTTGGTATTTACGTAAAAAATATGCTCTTTTTGAAACATAATGAATCTTTTCAATCAAAGCTCTTCGATTATCGTCTTTTTTAAATTTAAATCCCAGCTCTTTCAGTAAAACATTCAAAGATGATTTGCACATCGAAAAAAATCTCCTTATTTTTCAGTTTATCATTCAAGGATTAAAGGGTTACATGTTTTTCTGGAAAAAAATTCAAATAAATATAGGTACATGTCAAAATTCATACGATAGGACTGATAGTATAACTGCATTTCAAAAACGAGATACAAGTGAAGTTTCAAATTGAAAAGAAAACTAGATGTGACAATAAAGTTTGACTTTTCAACTAATATACATAAATTCAATGACTTTCCTGATGATGTTGTGATTGATGAAAATGGGGCGGTTACATTTGTTCAAAAATTTTTCTTACTAGTCAGTGTCACGTCCATCGAATGAACAATCAATATTATCTTCATTTCCCTCATCAAGTAATAAGGAGGTATACTCACTTTTTTCATACATATCGTACAAAGTATTTCGTACTGCCATTTTCGGTCCTTGAGGTGAATCAGCTGTTTTCTTTTTGAGACGACGTATACTTTTTCCTGGAGTTGATGGAATGGGTTTATTTTCGTTTCTTATGTTGATGTTGTACACAGTTTTTTCGAGATATTTTAAGTGCATCTGCAACTCTCTAAAATAAAGTAAAGAGAAGTTATGACATTTCTTTTGTGGTTTTAATTGTTACCCCTTGAAAAGATGAAAGTGGTAAAAAAGGTCCACCGTTCGCTCTTTCCCTTTCAAAATACTCGCACAAGTTCAACACAAATTGTTGTGCTTGGTAGTGTAAAATAGTTCCAGGCATAATCTAAAAAAGAATTAAACTATATTATGAATGTTTCTGACCTGTATTCATAGATTTAGGTAAAGTTTTTTTCTCTCAATAGGGTTTCCACACTATGAATAATTGTTGTGTTAATTTCCCGGTAGTACGGAATTATAGTCACAAATGTCCATTGTGAGGTTAAAAAAATTTTGAAGATTATTAGTGAATAAAAGACATTGTATTGTACTTTGTACTTTGAAAAGTAATGGTTCCAAGAGAAGTTTAGCTTTGAAAAAACCCGTTTCATAATATATTCGACTGCAAAACAAAGTAAAACTGGCAAACAATACCCAAATGACAGAAAACAATGACGCAATTGATGGTACACGCTAGCCAATACAATGTTTGGCAACTTTAAGTGAAATATAAAACACTGTCAGTTTTATGGCTATCTCTTTTCACTGTTTTGAGTTATAATCGATCATCACAGTACCATAATTCTTAGCTTAGAAGACAAATGTTAACAAACTTTGATTCGACCATAGCGGTTGTTAGAAAGAGGTGTTCGATAGAGGGTGTGTGATTTCTTCGATCATAAATTGATGACGCATGGGTGAAGAAAAAATAATCGAACTGTTTGTTATTCCACTTCATGAAGAAGTGACAAAGAAGACATTGTAAATTACTGGAAAATATCAGCCACTTTTGTTTGCGGGCGATACATTTTCAAACCATTTCAAAATATCAAGAAGAATTCACTATTTTGACTCATCTGTGTTTCAATTGGCATTCGAAGAATTGATCTATACTTATTTAACCGTTTGCGAGTTGAAAAATTCATATGGAGTTGAGAGGGGTAATTTCCTGCCATTTTTTCATAACTTGAAATGAGTTCATCAAGATACATTTGAGGAAACCTGGCGATTTATTTTATGATAGAAAATAAACATTTTTGAAAATAAATTTTCCTTCAAAATCGAATATTGCCTAACTTGACCTCAATCGCCTGTGAGTCTGTTGAAAATACGATTTTTTGACATTGGCGTAGCCAGAATTATTCTTTGTGGGCCTAGTATAAAAAGCATAATATATGTATAACATCTGGTAAGGATAATTTTCTTTTGTAGATGTTATTTTCACTGCTACTCGATTCACTATCTGGACAGTCTACTGTTGATTCTTCGGTCTTTGTTTCATCTTCTCTTAATGCCCCTTTCTTTGTACACATTAGAAATAAGAGCGTTTTGGTGTTTCATTTTTGCTTCCAGGTGTTTGGGTTCGCAGATTTTTCCAGCTCGATCTTCTATGGTCTCAATTATATCTCGTTTTTGGCATGGATAATGGTTTGAAGTGTTGTTAAGGTATCGATCAGTCTTTGGTGTTCTATATACCGTATGCATCAGACTTTCTTCTTTGCGAGTAATGAGAACGTCTGAGAAAGCCATTCTATTGTAATTTTTGATTTCAATGGTGAATTGAATATTCGGGTGTATGTAATTGACATGGTTAAATAATTTATTGAGTTTTTCTGATCTATGGCTCCAAATCATTAACGTATCGTTATTCTTTGGAACGCTTCAAATAATTTTAAAAGCTATTCATGAATGAACAGATCGCAGAAAAAACTATTTTTATAAAAATCTATTTCTTCTACGTATCCTTTTTTTATTACACTTCTACTTTTTGCAGCAGTTACCATTTGAAGTGACTTTGAAAGTGGGGTATCTTTAAGTTTGTTTTTGTTTGAAAATGTGATGTTGAAAGTGATATATCTTCAGCTCCCTTCAACCCAATAATAACAAATTTCAATGGATCATCAATGATGTGTCAAAAGTTCTAGAAACATAAGGGTGCTCGGTAGCCTCAGAATGGGTTTTTTGTTTATTTCATAGGAGTCGATAGACAATGTAATTTGTCTAGATGCCAATCCCGACGTCTGGTGCTTGCTTTGATTGCGCGCTGACCACCCGGGGTGGTGCTCTAGGTTTTCCGAGTTTTCCCATAGCTGAAAAGTGAATACGCCACCGGAAATCAGTAAGCCGCCCGGAGCGCTACGGCAAATAATAATAATTGCCGTCCTCTACCCGCACAAGCTATGCCTTTGGGTATACCTACTATATGAGTGTTTATGAGGAAGTATTGTTATTATTAAATTTATTGAATTTGAAAATAGCATCCTGTTTCTCACCCATGGAGCCCTGCATGTAAATGAATGTAGGATAGATATAGAAAGTTATTACATATCCAGCCTGTTCTGAATACCTTTTTTGAAAATTGGCTTATTAAAAAAAAAGAATATTAGAAAATATATTTCTCTCTGATGGAAAATCAATGATTTAGTTGAACCACAAATACGAATCTACATAATAACAAGTCTTCCAATATCATTTGAATTATTTCGTGTCAATTTTCCAGCGAATTTTTTGATGATAGATTTCTATTTTTAAAATACGTTGAAATGATTGAACGACTCGTGTGCTAAATCTCAATAATAGGTTTCTACGAATCTGATGTGTCGAAACAGTTTTACAATACCCGTATAATTTTTTGTTATAGTAGGAACGGAATTTATCTTCGAACAATGTAAGGACTTACCTCCTTCATTAAATTCTCGTTAACAGTTATTTTGGTGAGTGACAGCGAATGCAAATGCTCCACAAGTTAAAATGTGACACATTTTTCAATAGCCATATAAAATATACATCGAATACATTATAGAGGGGTTATTTAATTCTTGTACCTGTAAGATTGATAATGGGATACTATGCTATCTCTTTCTCTACCTATATCATATGGGCATTGCTTCCTGATGTGTATTTATAATTTATCCACTAACTTCCGTGGGTTCTAACTTTGTACCATCCCGAGAGTGCTGAGACTACATTGCAACGCAGTAACTTCTTTAAGAAATCTTCCAACGTTTGTGTTCTTGTGTTGTTTTTTACCTTCCCTTTTCTAGACTTCTCAACCTCATCATTAATTTTCACTACTTGATTTCCGCTGTTTCGTTTGTTCAAGCCAAACATGACATAAAACGATCCAATTCCATATCGCATTATTGAGGAATACTAAAAAATTCAATAAGTTATTTTAGGCCAATCATTTTATAAGTAAAAATGAAAAAATGGGTGGAAAATAGCAAAAGAATCAGAATAGTTATGTTTGATTGTTCAATGAAACTATAAAAATTTACGCCCTCGTACAAGACCGGCAACATAGTTAAACATATGAATTATAAACAATTGTGGTTATTGTGTTCAGAAAAAATGCAAGAGTAGCAAAATGGTGAAAATAAATAATATATAACCCTTTCTTGTTCCCCAATTATGCGACCATGTCCAAGTTTAGCATCTGAGTGATTGATTATTTATTCATAATTTTGTTAATAACTCGTCCAAACAAAATATAAAAGAGGAGGCAAAGGTGAAGGAACGTTTCTCTTCAAGTCATAAGTCTCGTTGAAACTTTGCCACTTCCGTCGATGACGGCAACAAATATTTTTTATACTTTACACTAAAAAAATTGTCTGCAACATGATTTGATCATGGTAATAATGCAAACGGTTTTTGAGTTGGTTGCAAACGTATGGAGTAATTTCATAGAAAACATATGCAATTTGCTAGGTGATTCGTATATTTTTCCAGGATGACTGAGCAAAGAAATTTCTGACTTTTTTTCTGTTTTCAAAAACTAGTATTATTTGTCTAACCGTCTATTTCTTCGGAAATTTAGCAAGTTTCAGTTATTGTTTGAAAGTAATTGATAGTGGTTTTACTAGACTATCAGCACATGATTCAATAAAAATAATTTGGGAAAACTTCTCATATATTACTCAATCTCCAAGAATGAGATAAAAATGGGTATTACGTACACCATTGAAAATGAGTTAGCTGATTGACATCACAAATCTGTGAGAAATGAGTCTCTGAAATTAATTCCTGTCCACTTTAATTGTGATTTCACGAGTAAGCAATTTTGGCATACATCAATCGTTAATTTCTCGAATAATTCAAAACATTGAACTTGCTTGTTTTGGCACCCACCTGTTTTTACCGTCGTCGTCGATTATCATGCATTAAATCAGTACTTTGAATTTCAAGAATTTTTTTGCAGTGAAAGTAGAGTCCACTCTATTTCTGAGAATCAATCTTCATTGAGACATTTTGATACACCTTTAGGAGCAATGGGATACAAATTGACGGACTTATTATTTCCGGGGAGAGTGGGATCAATCTAATCATCGATATAATGAAGCACCACGGCAAATAATAATAATAGTCGTTCTCTACCTACACAGGCTATACCTTTGGGTACACTCTATGAGTGTTTATGAGGGAGCTTTTTCTTCCATTAGGAATATCCCAGTCAGGCCCTGTCTTCGGAGCCCCGACACTTCCAGACGGCGCGCTGGATCATTTATCCCAATAACCACTCTCCGCACCGTGGGGTCCGAGAATCATGTAACCTGAGCAGGCTGAGTGAACCAAGAATTGCGGCCTTCTGCATTCGTCTGGCTAAGATTTCTGCCATATCACGGCAAGCCGGTATGATTTTTAAGTTTGAGAACAGTGTATCGATCATTCCACCAAGAACCCCTATTATCAGAACCACCATCTTGACAGAATGGTTTGGGTAAAGCTTGCGGAGTTCGAAGAATAGATCTCGATATTCATTCCGTTTTTCGTCCTCGGACGAAGTTCGTTTCACCAAGAGATGAAAACTCAATGACGGAAATCGTCCTACTATGATGATCGAGGAGGGCTACATCAGGCTTATTGGCTTGTATTTGCCTGAGCGTGGGAAATGAGTAGTTTCGATAGAATTGGCACTTCTCATCACCCACAACGGACTCAATATCCCCCGGAGCATAAGGCAACACCGGTGTCTCGTCTACACCGTACGAGTGTCATAGATGGTAGTAAAACACTCGTAGGGCCGCGTTATACCTATGGATATAGGGTGAGACCGCATAAGCTGGACAAGCTGACAGCAATAAATGCATTATGGTCTCAGCTGCCCCAAGACACGATCTGCATCTATTGTCAGGGACCTCTTGGCAGGCCATTATGAATCCCTCGGTTTCCGGCTTCAGCCCACTTGACCTGAGAAAAGCGAAAGTCAGGTTTCTGGATAAACCAAGGTCTCCAATGTTCTTGAAGAAGACCCCATGCATATACTTATGTAGGTATAGGAGCCTCTCACTTTCCGCAGCTTTGACGTGGGCTTCTTGCTGAACGGGTTCCAACTCGGTGACAGAGTTTGGGTTCGTCCGTTCAGTGTTAAATACGAGACCGAGTTCATCGGATGCACGGGTTGCTGTCTTGAAAATAAATGCTCCAATCCTTGCTTTTTCATGATCAAATACGATGCAGAGAAGGGGATCTGAACTCTTGATGACTTCAAAATGAAGCTGAGATTTAGAAAATTGGTTGACAAGGAAAAAAGTTATGACTGTAAAACTAAAAAGTAAATTTTTTGTGATCAACCTGTAAATAAAAGAGATAAGAAGACAATTCGGAGAATATCTCGTGGTGATGAGATCATTTTCATGCCTCTGCTATCAAATTTGAAAAGAAAAAGTTTTTCTTCGATTGGATCCTTTTGAAAAGTACACTGGTTTTATCGACAAAAGGAAGGATTCTATTACTCATATTCACTACAGTTACCTGGATTGAGTATTTCTTGGAAATTTCTATCGAGAGCCTTCTGCTGAGTGTGATTATTGAATTTAATAATATAATAATAACAATAACTCTCCCTCATAAACACTCATGGAGTGTACCCAAAGGCAAAGCCTATGCGGGTAATGGACGGCTATTATTATTATTTACTGTGGCGCTCCGGGCGACTTACTGATTTTTGGTGGCTTATTTACTTTTCAGCAGGAAAACTCGGAAAATCTACAGCACCATCCAGGGTGGTCGGCAATTCATCACCGCACTACACTTATATAAAAAAATCAAACTAAAACGTCCATTGATAACAACTCTTTCAAACTGTGACATATTCAAAAGTGACAGTAAAATTCACTTTATTGAATTACAAAATCATTCTTAGTCTCTTCGGAGAAATAATTACTATTCTGCCTGAAAAATTGATAGATATAAAAAAGATGAAGATGTAGATGTTTGAGTTATTATTCTGAAGGAAATAATTTTCATTATCATAAGACATCATTTGAACATCAAAAGTATGTCAATTTCAAAGGCAGTTGACCAAAAAATTGTTTTCTTCGTTTGTATCCACAGCAAATGTTTCAGTATTTACAATTTTATGGATATCCTGCATGGTTTGGTCAAAATTTTCATGAATTCATCAAATTCCCAGTTTGTTGCACATCTTTTTATGAATGGACAAAAATTCTTTGTTTCGAATAAGGTGCACAATTTTTTTTAAATGTCATGTTATTCAGAATCAATTCCCAGCATTTCCTGAATATTCACGGGACAAATTTTCTTTTCAGATGCAGAGTACGTCGATGATAATTATACGAGCGATAACTTTGACAACATAACAACAAAATCCAACGAAACTTTGGTTCTACAGTGTCCCTACAACATCAATGTGCAATGGAAATACCTGAATGATACTTGGAAAAACTTACAGGTAATTTGAAAACCCCTAATAGCAACTCATTTTGTGGAGCCCAAATGATTAAAATTATCAGAAACATACTTCGTTAGAAGATTGAGTAGACTGTACGTATTCCCAATTATTTTTCTAGGGATTGAGAAAATTACGATATGATGAAAAAGATGATCAATAAATAGAACTTCTCGACTGTGATAAATCTCTTCCTTCACTGTTTATTGACGGGCATGATCCTAATTATAGTTTTTCTAATATACGATGAAGCTATAAGAAACTGCGTATTTACTACGCACTTGACCGATGTTTTTACTTCTTATGAAGGATAGGAATGACATATAAGTAGAGATGGGCAATTGTACATTTGATATAAAAAAGCAATAGATGAAGTTAGCAGCAATAGAGTTGTCAGTTTTGGAGTACCTGAAGAAACAGTTTCTTGTTCCCAACTTATTCATTATCTATACAGTGTGGTCTTTCAATTGAGCAAATTATGGGATTTTTTTTCATTAATGCGCAACCAAAATACAAATATTGACGAAAGTTGGTGCATGTTCGATAATCATATTAGGTGCACTTAAAATGCTTGCAAGTCAAACAACACCTAAACACTTTCCTGAATTGATCATCATCAAATCAATTGCACATAACTTTGTTCGAATAAAAAAATATATAATCTGTAAAGATCTCCAGAATAACCCACATCCCAAACAAACTGAACGCACTGATAAAAAAAGCAGAATTTAATTATTATAAAAAACAAACTGATAACAAAAGGTAACTGGATACAAAAGTTAACATCTACATTTCCCATTATCTGGGAATATACAAGAGTAGGTTACTCTCAATAAAATTGATGCTCAGTTTCCATAGGATTCTTTGGTATATTCTAGTAGAAACTGAGAGATGCGATGTTTCCTAATAGTTATTTAAGTAACAAGGAATGTAAAGACGTGTTATCATTCTAGGTGAGCTTGGACGAGCCGAGGCAAAGCCGAGGCTTGTCGTTTGCCGAGTCTCATAACATAAGATATAAATGAAGCTGAAGGTATTACTTGTCAAATTATTACCCTAGGCATGTAAATGACACTATTTACATTCCGTTTTCAAGATGAATTAGTAAACGAATGATATAGGCCATTTACCTGTTTTGTTGCTAAGCATGTATGGACTATTTACAGTGTCGGCAGCGGAAAAAATATATTATTGAATGAATTATTTCAGAATGATACCGATACATTGGAGTTGAGCCCGGTAACCCTTCAAGATCAGGGATTGTACGCATGCTTCAAAAATGAAGATATCTTGGTGAAAAAGTTCAATGTTACGGTTTACGAAGCGCCTCATTTTTTGAAGAGAATGCAGAAATTAGTTGTGAGACCAGCTGGTAACATGTTCCGTTTGAACTGCAAAGCTGGGGGGTATCCTGTACCAAACATAACTTGGTTTAGCAAAAATAAGACACCACCCACAAGGACCATGGGTGACATCAAAACCAACCACTGGTCTCTGACTTTGGAAGAATCGACACTGGACGATAAAGGAAATTACACATGTCTTGTTTGTAATATTGTAGGATGCATTAACTTCACTTTTGTGGTAGACGTTGTTGGTGAGTATTCGAAAACATTTCGTGAGATTACTTTAAAAATGTTTGTTTCTTCATGAACAGAACGTTTTCCTTCCAAACCCTATATTAAAGAAGGATACCCACAAAACACAACGGTTCTGAAAAATACAAACGCCACTTTCGAATGTCCTCAGGTTATTGTAGACTTGGAACCGTTCATTCAGTGGTTCAAAATAGAAAATCAAACAGAAGAGAGCGATGATTACAGTAAAAGCAACTTGACAGCACAGGTTAAATATTTTTTCAATTACTGGGTATGGTGGAGGCAAAGTTCTATTTTGGTTTTATTGATAGTAACATAACTGAATACATCCATCAAATTCCAAGACAAATATCTCTGCTTTTCCTTCTGCAGTGACGTTTCATTTTCTTGCCTTCATTCAACTTAACAACTGATCTAAGGTGAACTAAAAATCAGGGTCGAATGGAAGGCTATCCACTTTGCCCATACACAAGATAGTTGGATACCTTTTCATGTAACTTCTGCTCATTGTGTGTATTGCATCCTGAATTTGAAAACTACTTGATTCACAAAAAAAATCATAGAATAATTGAAAATTGAAAACCTTCAAAACAGGGGCAGGTGAACGGATTTAAGAAATTGATGGAGACAGAAAAAAATGAAGAAAATAAAAAGCGACCAAGAGTAATTATTCTAGTTAATTTATTTTTGTCTTGGAGTTTTTTGTCGAAGTTGTGTTAAATGTTTTGTGAAGGATTTCATTGGGTAGCTAGGCAAAACTTGTTTTGTTTACTCTTTCCACTAGGGTGTATTAGGAGTAGGTAGGTATGTCTTTTTCTAACAACTTTTTTTCTATCAACTGAACTACATTCGAATAACACCTTGAAACAGCAGCATCACTGGCTTACATGAACCATTGAAGTATTCTGCAATACTACATACACACTCGAACATTGTTCAGTTTAATTTACAGTGGGTATGAGGTTAATGATTTCTGATTCTGCGCATTGGAGGATTGAATGAACGAAGTTTTTTCAGTAAAAATAATGTGCCATAGAGTTTCAACTGAATTCGAAATTTCCTTGTTTTTACACTTCCCACAAAGTTGAAAATTTTCCACTTTGAAAGTACTTAGTTTTTTTTTGTCAGATTCTTGCCAAATATCCCACTTCATGAGGATGTATGGATAGGAAGGGATTTCGACTGTCGAAATTATTCGTTTTGATTCAAAATAATGAGATGTTCAACTGGAATTTGGCGCCATCTTAATTTTCTTTCATTGAATACCCACCAGTAATAAAAATCGAAAAAATAGACGTGTCGGGGATTCTTTTCGTACGATGCTTTGTGCCGATGCCGAAAAATCTGAGAATGAAAACTGATTTTTGTTTGGCGCCCATAGTCCCCCATATAACTCCCAATGAAATCAAAAGTAGAAATTTCACTTATTGAGCGCTCTATTGGTAAAAATCTTTCAACATATCAGCGGTGCACAAATAATCTACTACTTTACTTTTCACCGCAAAAGAATATATTCCAGCGTACCCATATTGATATGTTGAGATATTTCTTGGTGTGAAATATTAAAATATTCATTATTTTGGGGCATTCCAAATTGGAAAAAAAACATCGCATTTTCCATAGTAGGTGAAATGAGGAGAATATTGTATCTCAGTGCTCAGCTTTCACGGAAGGTAGAAATGATACGAGATCAGTCAAATGGAGGCAAAGTTGCGCAATTTGGTGCTCATTAAAATGCCACTTTGAAATTTGAGAAATACCTCCGAAGATTTTTTGAAAAAACCGAATATTCGCGATTTCATTTTTTTTTATTATGACTCTATTTGAATAGATGTAACAAAACAAATTACACATTCTAATTGCTACTTTTTCTGTTCTATGAGATAGTGCTATGATTTTTTCAAACCGACATTTCGTCTTTGAGCTGCCAACATAAACTTTCTTTTTTCAATCACGGCCCTGGATTTTTTATTATCGATTTTGAGAGCTTCTAATCTCCCAAAATAAAAGGTGTATCGAACTTATTCGAAAAATTCATAATAATGGCATTTTCTATAAGAACGTGTTGAAGAGAGACAAAAATTAGATTTTTAATAGGATTAAAAAAACATCTTTTTTGCAATAACGCATTACATATAACTTAAAAACTAACATAAAAGTGAGAAGTTAATAAATAATTTAATTGAAGTGTAATCCCTCAAACCCTAGGCCCTAGGCTATATTTACAAAAAAAATGCATTTTATCAAAGTGAAGGTGCATCGTTCACGCCGGCTATTTTAGTTCATTTGCTTATATTTGATTTATCAAATATTTTGAAAATATCAGTTTGAAGGCTTCAGGAGACATAATTTCAGTAAAAACCCTTATTCTCTCCTCAATTAAGGCGGATATCTGACAGAAAATAACTACTTCCCTGGCTAATACCACGACGGACGTTGAGTTAAATCTGACAGATATCTGTGCAGCGTCCTCCCTAGAATCTGGGAGACAGCCGCAAATGCTTTCTGTATCAAATAGCAGAATCCTTCCCGCCATGATCAAGGACTTGACCACTTAATACTATTTTCGAGGTATTGTAGATCCGACTACTTCTACAGTTGTCGACGTCCTTGGTCATGCCACGCAATTCAGTGGTACTTGAAGAAGAAAATTCGAGAAGGTAATCCTCTCTTTAAAATGACAGGGCTACTTACGGAACACAATCACCTGAACAGGCACGTGGTTCTCAATAAGATCTTAGGGATCTATAGGTGGGACTGGATGATGACGAGAATCTATCACATTTTCTCACAGAATGCCCTCTACTGATGCAGCAGAGGAATACCACATCTGGGAAAAGTCTAGTGAACCCAGAGGACGTTAAAAGGATTCAGCTAAGGAAGCTGCGGGATTATGCCAGGGAAGTTGGCATGCCCATATGAACCGCAACATGTGGAAGCAGTAACGGCCCAAGCTGAGAAGTCCACTTGCAGGGGTTCTGAAACCCGTCTACCTGTGCCAGGAAGGGAATACGAAAGTATAATTTTTTCTAGCGCCTAAGGACTCGGGTTCAGAGAGAATTATCACCAGGTATGGTCATAAGAGGCGACTAAAATACCTCACCCACAAGTGTAACCGCAGCAGTGACCTCTAGAACCCATTCGAGGGAGAGCCTAGCCAATCGTCCCCGGGCCGCCGACCAGAGTAACCCCGAAGTGGGCCCCTGAGGTGGCAACTCTAAATGTGGAGGCGAGCACTCCAGAGAAGGGAACCAGAGGAACGGAAGGTACTCTCAAAATACAAATTAACAGGGGAACCTTCAAAAGGACCCCCGAAGCACCTTCGCCGGGACTAAAAGACCACACCTACAAGAAGAGTTGAATCAGGGACCTCTGGAACCCATTCGAGGGGAGTCGACCAGAGCAACCCCCAAGGGTGCCTCAAGGCAACCCTAGCTGCTAAGGCTGGCACATGAGAACAACGACAAATACAAGTCAGCAGTGAAACCTCCCAAGAGAACCAGAAACCATGGCTGGAGGAACGTCTACAGGGGATTGAAATTTTAATTTTTATATTGAACTGCTCATTGAGAATGTACATTTCTTTGGTCCTCTTATCATTGAAAATCCGAAACATCAACTATATAGATAAACAATAAATACAGAAGTTAATTGATAATGAATGATTTTCGATTTCACATTAGCATGAAACTGATAGAAAATTTTCAAAACTTATCGTGAGAAAGGCATATGACGGCTCAATTAATCTGGGTGAAATGAAAATCTCATTTAAATTAGTATTCAAATTCGAATTGAGCATTATACGAGATGTTTCAATGAAAATCTCGAAAATGGCGCCGAGTTCCAGTATAACCGGAAGTAATTCATGAATAAACATACTTCATCTGGAGAGAATAAGTTGCCTCTATCCATCCAACGGAACTCCTATAATCACGAAATCCAAATTCACGATAACTAAAAGTGTTTCTTTCCTTGGATGATACTAAAAAAGAAATGAGGCAATTATTTCGGGAAACGTAGGTAATGACATATGTCATTAACATGGAATTGAAATCATAAACAAATCAGTCATTGTTTTTATCGCTATTCAAGGAATCTCGATAACCATAATTCCAACACTCTGTATCTTATAAACGAAAGTATTTACACCCAAAGCTAATTTGTAAAACAAGCTTTATTTTTTATCCAAGAATACTCCCTTGAATTTCTTGTAATTACTTGGTGCAAAAAGTGTTCGCCAGAGATCGCATGCTAATGGTGATGGTTCTAAGCTAATGAGGTAGTGGGCTTTGTTTGTCATTCGTTATATACGTTTTATGTTTGGTGATGGTCAATTTTATTTCTAGAGCGATATCACAACACTCCCATATTCGTAACAGGACTTGAGAATAGGACGCTTGTTACCGGGTCAAACGTTACCATGACCTGTGCAGTCGTTTCAGATTTACACCCATCTATCACGTGGACAAAATTCAGAGAAGAACCCACTAATTGTTCTGACTCTGAGTTAAGTGATTGTAATGCTACAGTGCTTCAGGTATATAGAAATGACTATTGATGGTAAACATAGGTTAGATACAAATTAATTGCTTTATTACCGATACGAACTATGGAAAATTGCAATTGCATCTGGAATTCTTTTCAGTTGGTTACAAAATATTGATGACATAAATGTCAAATTTGAGTTCTGATGAACTCAAAATCGGCACATGCAATTGGTCAACATAATATGCTCAAATGACAATAAGAATAAATATTTTTTTCAGACATCTTTGAACGATTCCATTTTATATCACAATTCTCTATTGCGAAGTTCATCAAACTATTATCAAAATATTATTTAAAAATGTTGTCTCTTGTGTATGTGCTTTTCGTATAAATGTCATAGACTGTGTTAATTAGCATGAAACTTGTTTTAATTTTTCATTTCATATGCATGTAGTTTTTTGTGCTAATCTCATGTAATTATTGATTGGTTATTACAAATTCAAAGTGACTGCACGATATGTCAACCTAGGCTATATTTCAAAGACTGGTGGAAATTAGGAATTGTAATTATCCGTAAAAATGCCCCATGTTGAATACTGCTTGTTGTAGGACTCCACTATAAAACCATTATTCGTGGTGGATCCTCTCCACCAGATCCACTAATTTGGTATTTGGTAGATACATTTTGGCAAGTGTAACGTTCACTATTTGTTTGTTGGGAAATCGTAATAAAAAACTTTAATCATCTAAACACTGCGGTCTCCACAAGCGTCTCATATCTACTGACTTCCCAGTCGTCGATGATTGCTATCATTTATGTATTCGATCACCGATTCTCTTTTACTAATGCAGTATACGAGGTCATATACTATATCTCTTTCTTCTTCTAGTTTATATGAGAAAATAACACGAATATTAATACATTTTTCACAACCTTATATGACATAACTCAATATAAATACGAAGCATTCATGAAAGTATGTTAAACATAATACTTATAAAAATGATTGCGGTTAGTAATGAAAAAGCATAGGGGGCAACTACCATCCAAGGCCTTGGTGAGTTGCATCACCACTTCCTGCCAAGGCACACCTTGGAGGGAATGCTCATTTTCTCTAATGTCGGCCGTGGGTATACTAGGCTAACCCCCTCAACTGCTTGGTTCCAAATCGACGGAGAAGAGCCCCCCACAACCACCGCCTCAGAAAAAGGGGTCATACGCAAGGTCGTGGGGTCCAGAATGAAGGATTGCCACGTAATGATGACCGAAATGACAACGACGCTTTATGTGGACGGACGAACTGAGGTACGGTCTTCTGCATTGCTATGAGAGCAGTGAACTCGTCCGAAGAGGATACTCGGCTAGCATGCTCTGTGGTATGAGATACACCCAGAGCATGCTGCATTTTCCGCCCAAAATCTGAGTGATTATGTATCTCATCTTCGGGGTCGAGGTTATGTCAGAGCCACTTCTCAGCCTTCAACGAAGAGTCAGAGGTGGCAAATATGCCACGTGTCGTTGAGGAGGCCCACATCTTAACACCAACGAAAGGCATCAGAACCCGTAGAGCGCTTCATTACACCAAGCCCCTGAAGTCACAACAACTGACACAGGTGGATGCGGAGATTCACGATGTCCTTTTAGACTCCGTCTCGAACAAAGAGGATGGATACCGCTCATATGATTGGAAAACATGAACGGCGCATACACGAGACGGAATCTAAGATCAATTCGGCGAGACAACACGCGTCTCGTATCCAGTGTGTGGCGTACTAAGTGGCGATCAATAGGCCCTTCACGCAGCACCCCCCACCATTTGGCAAAATATTTTGACTCAAGGCTAGATGAGGAGCAACAGATTCCGGATTGGTTTGTCGAGGGGCGAACCGTGCTAATCCTCAAAAACGGAGATTTGTCTAATCCCGCGTCTTGTATATGCGGATATATGATCAAAGACGCTCCATGAAGGGGGTCGCTGGCTGCAAGGAGAACCTGCTGATCAACAGATGCATCACGCAGGACTCCGTGCAGTATAAGCGTAACCTCTCAATGGTCTGGATCGATTATTGCAAGGCTTTTGATACAACATCGCATGAACTCAAGATGCATTTGCTCAGATGCCTTGCAGTACCCGATCAAATAGTGAGATGCATTGAACAGCTGATGCTGATCTGGGGGACTCGCTTTACCATAACATCTGGTCAAGTCAGAGTCCAAACAGAGCAGGTTATCTTTAGCCCTCTTCTCCTCTGCATCTCACTACTTCCATTGCCCGTTGCACTACGGAAAACCCGCGAATACAATTGCGGCACCCCTAGCAACGGGAGGCATCTGTTTTATATGCATGACCTCAAAGTATATGCCTCAAAAGAAGAGGATCTTCAACAGACCTTGAGGGTGATGCAAGAGTACACGCATGCAATTAAAATGGAGTTTGGGATATATCATCGGGATACCGGAGAGACGTATACTTACCTACCGGTGGAACAATGCAATTCTCAACTGGTGACCACTCTTATAAATACCCTCCGTAGCAAGTATCAGCATAATCTCCTACAGATCTGGTCATCAGAACTATCAAGGAAGAACAGAGTTCCTGCAAATAATATGATTGCCGCTTGGATCTTACTCTACTCTTTCTGAGTGATGAAATGGACTCAGGAGGAGCTGCGACAACTCGACGTAAAAACTTGGAAAATTATGAATTTTCATAGAAGCTTGTATCCTAAATCGTTTATTCCACGGTTTAACTTTCCTAGACAACGAGAAGGCCGTGAACTTTTGAGCTTGGAGTGTCTACATAACAGAATGGTACTGGATGAAGCATGCAAAGTCGTCAGGAATTCAGATCCCTTTCTCTGCTTAGTGATCATGAAAAAGCAGGGATTGTAACATTCATTTTCAAGGAAGCAACCCATGCAGCTGATGAATTTGGTCTCGTATTCGACACTGAACAGACAGACCCAAACTCTGTTACCGAGTTGGAACCTGTTCAGCAAAAAGTCCACGTCAAAGTGAGAGTCTCCTACAGCTACATAAAGATAAGCCATTGCATGGGATCTTTTTCAAGAACACTGAATATTTTAGCTTAACCAGAAACCTGACCTTCGTATTTCTCAGGTCGAGTGGGCTGAAGTCCGAAACCGAGGATTCATAATGGCCTGTCTAGATGGTGTCTTCATCACCCCTGTCTACCGTAGTCGCGTGATAGGTATAGAGATCCTCGATACTAGATGCAGATCGTGTTGTGGGGCAGCTGAGACCATAATGCATATGTTGTCAGCCTGTTCAGCTTTTGCGGTCGCAGCCTTTATCCACAGGCATAACGTGGCGCTACGAGTGTTGTACTACCATCTACGACACTTGCATATAGAGTTCGTTGTGGAGAATGGGAAATGCCGAATCTGTCGAAACTACTCCTTCCACAATATCAGGCAAGAGAAGCCAATGAGTCTGATACACTCCTACCCCACCAATATACTAGGACGATTTTCATCATTGAGTTCTCGGCTTCTGGCGAAACGAACATCGCCCGAAAAGAGAAGGAAAAACGGACTAAATATCGAGATCTACCTATGCTTTGAACTGTGGTTCTGATGATAGAGATCCTTGGTGGAATCATGGACACACTCCTCTCAAACTTGTCATATCGGCTTGCCGTGATATGGCAGAAATCTTAGCCGGACGAATGCAGACGGCTTCGGAACAGCGTTTGAACAGCACACCACATAGAGATGTACGTAACCAAGAATTGATATTGACAGGTCTGCTATGGGGTTTTATCTGTCATCTGCCATCCACCCTTTCAAGTACCTGTTCATACTTGTTCAATCTGTTCGCGGAAAAAATAATTCCCGTTCTCTGACACATATAGTCCCATGTGTTCTGCTGTTCACAATTTGTTTGAAGCGAATGAAGACTTGTAGATAAAATGGTTGGTAGTGTGATGTGGTGACGTCGCGGTGAGCTCTGATTAGTCAATGGTGGGTAACAGATCATGACGTATCAAAATGTGCAGAATAAACCTTCATGAGAAAATATATTCGATTTGATCACAGAACTTCTATAGCCTATCTACTTGTGACCTGAGTAAAAAGTAGCCTGTTAGCAAATTCCTTTAAAACCTGACCCCTTTCAGTAGAAGGATCTGCTCCGAGTTTGGACTAGTATCCCTTAATGAACTTTCTAGCCTGAAACGTGATGGTGGGATGTACAGTAGCTCGTTTTTAATTTAACTCTCCAAGTATCTAATTACTGTAATCCAATGGTAGTGCAGTTGGGCGGGTTTTCACCTGCGTGGCCACTCGCCATAACTTTTTGTGCTAACAGTGTACCATTGTCCCATTGTCTAGTTTGTATCTACAAGGATATCAGCATGAGCTTTCAATATATTATGAAAAATAGTCTATCTACTGAAAAAGAATCAACCTCCCCGTTGTCAATGTGATTATCGCCACTGGTTTTCAGAAGCCAACCTTTTTTGGAGTCATACTAAAAACAGTAGAACATACATTGTGCAAATGCAGAAGGTAGAAGTTTCTTCCCCTAGATCATGTCCATTTAGAGCCCAAAAACATGGTGGAAACTTCATCCACGATTATTTTTGACAAATTAAAAATTGCGAAGCTACTATTACTTTTCCGAAATACTGCATTAAGCTAGAATTGCAACTTCTAATTCCATCACAGTCTCTGACATTATCTAGGTCGATATATCGCGTAAACCAGGTGAGTCATCTTTGCAATCATTTGTTTCTTTTTCGCTAGAGAAGTGATGATGGAAATATAAACCAAGAAATCTATATGATAACAAATGTTACTCATGAAGACGAAGGATGGTATGCCTGCTTCGCCTCAAACAGCCTTGGCACCACTGTATCTAAGGGTTATCTTCACGTTGTAGATGAGGAACCTGGTAAGTTGTAATCTGTCAGAGTTATTGAAGCATAAAAATGGTTTTTCTCTGTTCTGCAAATATTCACTTCAATGGAAACCTATGTCAATAGTATCAATAGTAAATTTTTAGTAGTAGTAGTATTATTATCGATTACGATATTATCGATTTCGATATTATCGATACGATATTACGATCTCTTTCATTTACTTTATTCTCGATTTAATTTATATATTATAATGTACTTAGTATTTTAGCCAATATCAGTGTAATTGTGTATTTTATCTAATATATACTCTTATATGTTTTATTTATATTACATTTTCCAGTTACACGCAAATTTGTAACAGGTTACGTGACTTCCCTTGTTTTATCCCACTAATTTTATTTATATATCATAATGTACCCTGTATTTTTATCAAAATTAATGTATTGTGTTTTTATAATTTATATTTGCTTTTTTATCTTTCATTTATATTAATTTTCAGTCACATACAAACTGATAACAGTTTACGTCACTTTCCCAGTTTATTAACAATTATTATAACCCCGATTTATTTATATATTGTAATGTAGCAATGATAATTAACATTATTATTATTATTATTAGTATTATTATTTCAAGGATTGAATTTTTAGAATGCAACATATTATTCAATACAAATCTTCGGTTGCACTGATGTCAGTATAAATCTTTTGATTTCGATGACAGAATCTTTACGTATTCATTTTTGGATATTCGATATACTTATTTCTGAATTGCCTACACTTTCTTCACTTAGTAAACAGGGTGAACTACGAACACTTACCGTAAATTATACAGTGTTCTCTCAAATTTTAAATTTCAACACTTTTGCATTTAATTATATTATATCTATGTCTATATTTCTATGTCTATATTTTATATCAGTTTCATTTATTTGTGTGAGTAGTGGTAGTTCACCCTGCCTAATCTTCCAACATGCAATGTCGTACCTTTCTCTCATGCGATATTGACAGTTATTCATTGAGTGTGGATATCCGGTGGCTCATAAAAAATGTATTAGTTATGAAAATTTGGGGTTTGCTTGCCTTTGAATATATTTTTCAATTACCAACTAGCTCTTATAAAAACCTCTGTATCAATTTTTTTTTCTCCTGAAGCTCCAGAAGAACTGGAACAATCGAGGCACTTGGGAACAGTACTCATAGTAATAGGGGTCCTTCCAGTATCGGTCGTATTCATCATAGTTTTTATCTGCATTCATTACCGTCAGAAAATAAAACGGTAAGAACCCAATTGCATGAAAATCTCGAAAACTTCACAAGCAACTCCGTTCATTTCTAGGGAAAAAAGGGAGAAGATGATTGCTGTTGAAACTGCAAGAGCTGCCATAGTAACCCAGTGGACGAAAAAAGTTATAATAGAAAAAATAACCAGTGCATCAGACAACGTCACGGAACCCTTGGTATGACAGACTTTCTCCTCTGAAGTCACAAATATTTTCCTCATTTTCTATTTTTCTCAGAGGTACCCAATGGATTGCTTTGAATGTCAACCTAGTTTTGAGTCGCAATTTATTTCACAATGTTGAAAATTAACTATCTATCAAATCTATCTATAACACATGGGTTGTTGCCATATTGATCAATATTTCTTCATCCTTTGTTTTTAATGAACCACCTAGATTTCCAGAAACACTTCCATAACAAGGAAGCTTCTGAAGCGGCCAACAGTGGCAGGTGTTGGGGTACGAATCCACAACCATAATCTACCATCACGGCCATCATGACCATATTTTGAAAACGAGCTATTTTGAAGTTCAAGCTATTTTCTATTGGAATCTCGATGAATCACCGACCACTCACTTATTTTTTTCCTCATTGGCTCGATTCTTCATAATCCAGATAGCTTACTCATATTGGTAAAATATTATAAAAATATTGGCAAAATATTCAAAAGCAATATCAGCGAGAAAACAAATGTGAAAGTTTTGCGATATTGGTCCGAAGTTACTTGTATTGAATATTCAGCCAATATTAAAATAAAAATATTGGCAATGATATTCTTTGTAATATTGTATCAATATTATTATTTTTTATTGGCGTGAGGTTTTCGTTTAAGCTTCAATCAACGTAGGTTAACATGATTTTTGAATATTGGTGTAATAATTCTCAACCAACGTGCTATCAACTTGAATATACAATACTGTTTTTCATCCCTAGAATCGATATGACAAACATACTGGTATTGCTCTATTTAGTCTGGATGTTGATATTGACGAAAAAATTGTCAACCAATATTAACCAAATGTAGATTAATACAATTATTTACATATTGGTGAAAAATTCACATTGGATCAATATTATTCTTACATTTACAGTATATATTGGCCCAATATCAAACCAAGATTCAGACAATCTAATGCGCAACCTGAAAGTCTAGTTATTGTGATAATCTTGATTGTATATTGTACCCTTTTTCTACTATTCCATATGAGGAGAATATCTAAGGAAAAGAATTACTTCCCAACCATGGATGGAAAACTATATCTGTCTAATATTTATGAAACATATTTCCACGAGAACAGTAGTTCTCATCAAAATAGAGCGATTTGTAACCTTTGATGAACCTAACCTAACCTAACCTAACCTAACCTAACCTAACCTTTGATGATTTTCAGTTGATGCCCGTTGTCAAAATCGAGAAACAGAAATCCCAAGCCAATAATTCCGAAGATGGAATGATATCAGAATACGAACTACCAATGGATTCTGACTGGGAAATACCAAGAGATTTATTATGTCTAGGCAAGAACTTGGGTGAGGGAGCATTTGGTAAAGTGGTGAAAGCTGATGCCATAAACCTCTTGAAACCTGGAAGTAACAATATAGTTGCAGTCAAGATGTTGAAAGGTAGGGAAATCATAAACAAGTAACAAACACTCCGATTTGTATTATAACTTTTACTTCGTAGAAGGCCATACAGATAACGAAATGATGGACTTGGTATCGGAAATGGAAATGATGAAGATGATAGGAAAACACATAAATATTATTAATCTCTTAGGATGTTGTACGCAAGGAGGTCCGCTTTACGTTGTTGTAGAATATGCACCTCATGGAAACCTTCGAGATTTTCTGAGGCAACACAGACCATCATCGGGGTATGAGTTAGCAGTTGGGGAGAAGAAAGACAAAAAGACTTTGACGCAAAAGGACTTGGTCTCATTTGCTTATCAAGTTGCTAGAGGCATGGAATATTTAGCATCTAGAAGGGTAAAATAATCGAGATTACTCTATCCTTACTCAAACTAATACTTTGTTTTCTTCAGTGTATTCACAGGGATTTAGCTGCTCGAAACGTTTTAGTTAGCGAGGACTATATTTTGAAAATAGCTGACTTCGGGCTGGCTCGGGATATACATTGCAACGACTATTATCGAAAAACAACAGATGGGAGACTTCCAGTGAAGTGGATGGCACCAGAGGCTTTATTCCATAGGGTCTATACGACTCAGTCGGATGTATGGTCTTATGGAATCTTATTATGGGAGATAATGACTTTAGGAGGTAAGACAAAATTCTCATTGTGAATAGATATAAAACAAATTTTTCGCGAATGAAATTTCAAATGTTTTTCAAATCTGTGGTGATTCTAATTGGATAAACCCAGTCGTCTGCGAATAACAACTGAAATTATTGAACAATTCTTTATCATTTACTTGAAGATTTTATGCTATATTCACCTAATCCACATTCATCCAAATAATGGAAGAACGTATTTCAATATTAAATGAATATTAACTGAATTAAAATGCACAAAAACCGAACAAGACTGCTACAAAAACAGGTACATGAATAAGCAAGCATTAAATAACTGAAAAATTTAAATATAACAGAAAATTACAGTCTACACTGCATTCTGCTAATGCTTTGGAATCGATTTTGAAGAATGATCAATGAATAATGAAATGCCAATGAATCGTGATTTTGACCTCTTAATATTTATATAAAACCGTGTGCTAAGGTTGAACTTTTGGTTCTGTGCAAGAATGCGAATCTAAAGACGTTTAAAATTTTTATATTCTGTAATCGTTTCAATTTTGATGTCTGCGAACTCGAAAAACTGAAATATCGAATTGTGAATACTGAGTGTCTTGAATTTAGAAAACAGAAGTTGAAGTTTAGAGGTCTTCAAATTATGCATTTGCTGAAATGGATTTGAATTATTTAATGATGGTTTTTCCATATTTGACAGTATTTTGGAACATCGATATGAACTTGAGAATATCGAATACTCATCTTTCACTAGACAATGGAAACAAAGCCGACTAAGAATCAGACAGGAATTGTTTATTGACAAGTAGAATATACAGGGTGTTCCATGATGATATTTAAAGGGGTGACCCTTTGACTTACTTTAAGAAAAAACTTTTCATGAACGTATATCCTGAAAGTCTTAACTTTTGAGATACAGAGTGATGAAATTTTGAAAAAATCAGTTTTTAAATAATAACGGAGATGATATCGTAGACATCTTCATAAAATTTGGTACATGTCTTTCATGCATCAAGGTGCATTTTGTGATGTAGATAAACCATTTCAATTTTCTCTACCAGTGGCGTCCGTACTGGTTTTGCATTGAATATTTTTGAAATCAAAATTACTTATAAGATCCCCATTCATTTTGAGCAAATTTGATCTCATGGGTTTTCTTTGTCCGACGTATGGTTTTCGCTTGAAAAATAAAATTCGTTTTACTTCAGGATCAATCCCTCAACTTCTAGATATTTGTCACCAAATTCTTTGGCGTATTTTGGTTAATTTTTTGTTATACCCATACCATGTTTTGAGAGTGCAGGCATTACTCCCCAGTGAATTTCCTTTTCAAAAGTAATTTCTATTTCAAGAGAAATCAGTGGCGTAGTATTTTTTCTTCAAAAATATTCAATGCAAAACCTGTTCGGACGGTACTGATAGAGAAAATATTTCTACACCGCAAAGTGCACCTCGATGCATAAAAAACATGTAACAAATTTTATGAAGATGTCTACATTATCATATAAGGTTATTATTAAAAAACTGATTTTTTTCAAAATTGTATTACCCTGTATCTCAAAAGTTAAGACTTTTAGTTCATACGTTCATGGGAATGAGTCAAAGATCACCCCCTTGGATATTAACATGTATTTAGGGATCACCCCAGATGAAAGATTGCGGTAAAAAAAGATCGTTCATAAAGATAATGGCGAATCAATGGGAAGAATTTCCATTTCTTGAAATAGCTTTTTGAAGAAAAACTATTGATTTTTACCACAGGGAATATTTAATGAAATTTGTAGAGTCTTTGTTGGTGCTTCTTTTGGATCGATAATATACAGGGTGTTCCAGTCAAATTAAAGAGAGTGATCAATTTTGATAAAAAAAGGTGTTCTGAAAATCGCGAAAATCGTCGATATTTGCGAAAAAAAAAGTATACCTATTTTATTCGGTAGAAACCGAAAAACTGATAACTGATTGCTATTTGAAAAAAAATGTTGGGGCCGGCCCCAAAAAAAACTGAACATCCTGTCTGAGTGCCATCATTTTCATTTTGTAGAACTCAGAAAAACTCATTTTGTTGATAAAATCATCTATTACCATAATGGAAATATGGAAAACCGCGCCCTTGATGAAGGACCCTGCATATTTCAGAAATTCGTTGTTAATGAATCAACTCGTTCACCAAACTCAGATTTTCCAGGGGAATATTCTCAGAAAAAAACATGAAAGTTTCAGCTAAATTCAGGTCAGAGCCTTAAATAAAATATACTCGGAACTGAACCGGTAGGAAGAGAATTCTCTGGAAATTTTAACTTTGCTTGCAGGAAAAGTAAATATTTTTTGAACTGAGCATCACAGGAAAGAGAGCGTGTTGTAAATAAACCAATGATGATGAATGTTCCAGGAATATATCGACCGGAAATCATATTGCTCGCATTCAATTGATTTGCTCGATTAAAAGATGTATTCGAAGTATTTCAATTGTTTATTCATATTTCCAGATCCGATTGCTTCCTTTGCCAGTGTATTTGACGCAATATGAAACGCCAAAGAATGTCGAGACAATATAGGCATTGAATATTCGTCATACGGATTATTAATTGGGTACCGCTGACTTGTCCTATTTTTGTTTTCAATAGGTCTCATTATTGAAGACCTTGGTTTATTGGAATACCACGATATATAAAGGCGAATCTATTATCTACCGCTTCCATTCGACTATTATACATCTGGATGATTTTAATTTCGCTTTGATAAACTGAGCGCAAAAGATTCGTTCAATTCGAAATAGTCCAGGCAAATTAGTGCTCTGACGGGTATATGAGTTTGCGACGGTTTCTAGCTTCAGATTTGAGAGCGTAAAAACCGCGAAACTCTCAAACTTTTTCCTGATTACTGATTAATGATGATGATATTTACCTACGTAATCAGATCTTGACAAAATAAATTCGAATTTAAACCGAGTTGATGACGTTTACTTTCACTTGAAAAAATGCTATAAACTGAAAAGTTTCCTGCCTTGGCGGAAATTTGGCGCTACGATCTATTTTGGTTTAAAATTCATATCTCAGCACTGGATCGAGAAAATTACGGATTTTGGAAAGCATCTGATTGGGAATTGAATTTCCCACAACTTCGTTACCATGACATTTTTCAATCGAAACAGTCATTTTCGACCTACAGGCGTTAGAAGTTGAGAATTGTCAACTTTTTAGCGACGGTAAAAATTGCCTATCTTTGAGAGGTGATTACGGCTAAATGGCTTGACTGATTTCTATGTTTTGAAAGCATTCTACGCAAAATTTTAAAAAGCAAGTAGTGACATTTTATTTTGGATACATACTCTTCGAATTATATACGAAAAACTTGAAAAAGTTCGAAAATTTCGCGGTTTTTAGGCTCTCAAATCTGAAGCATAGCCTAAAAACCGTCGCAAACTCATATACCCGTTATTCAGGACTCCCAATAGGGATTAAAATGGTTTCCAGAGCAATTTGTGGGGACTTGACCCCTTTTTTGCACCAACTCTCCTGGGCTAAAAGGCAGGAATGATAATATAAACTCAACAATCGTTTTCAACATCGCTTATTTCTTCCTTCCTTCATGATACGTAGTTTTATGATGCTGTGCAGACATGTGTCTCGTGTGCGGATATTGATTATTTACGAAAAATCAACGAAAACCCACATGTGGCTTTCGGTTGACTGCATCTCAATTTATACAGGGTGTGAGAGTTTATAATATTTTTGAATTCATTAGTTGGCGAAATTACTAAACCTTATTATATTTTGAGTTAGAACTATTTTATGGGGTTGCATTTTGTAAATTAAAAATATAATTAGGAATTTCTGTTATATTCCTTTTTTCATTTAGGTTTTCAAAACGGAAAAATGGTCATAAAATAATGTCTTCGTTCCCCATAGATTTATGAGCCAATACAGTTTCACAACCCCATACAAATTATTCTTAAATTTGTGATCGTGGTTATTTACTAGTAGCTATGAAAAACATTTTTTACTTAGTGGATTCAACTGCGATATCTCTAGCAACCAGAGGCATATGGTCACTCATTTATTTTACATGGATGACCTCAAACTAGTGATGGTAGTTTTTATGTTTGCTATCGGAAAGGAGTTCTGGGGTGGGATTCCGTGTACCATAGAATTCTATAGTCGATAGATATGTCTCTTTCTTTCCCATGAAATCAACAATAGTGACATGTCACTTATTTGATCGCCTACCGAATTCTATGGTAAAGGAATCCCGCCCCTGAATCGACAATTGTGCCACAGTCCATTTCTAAAGAGGGCAATGCAGGAAAACAGATGGTTTGTTCAGCTCGTGTCGGAGAGACGTATTACCTTGCCTAAGAGTAGAATAGGGCGCTCCCAAGGGGTAACCTATATCCGCGACAAGTATCAGTAGAAAGTCGATAGGTCTGGCCATCAGGAAGAACAAAGTTGTTGCAACTGATATTAGGTACAGAGGTGGAATACACTTATAAATCATGATTATGAATAAAGAATATACCACGAAGCAGTAAACACTGCTTGTTTGTGGACGTATTCAACAATGGTTCATTCAAAAACGATGATATTACATTCACATTCACTCAATAGTATACAAATATACATATATGGAATCTGTAATATAGAAAATTAAATTATTAACACACAAGAATTTCTGAATGTGAGGTATAATATTATAAAATTGAAAGAAAAAAATATTTAAATATACTTAAATAATATTCTAGGTTCTACTGTTATTAGGTATGAAAACAAGATATATGTAGATATGAGTAATAAAAAAATATATATATAATGAAATTTTAAAATATTCAGAATTATAAGACTTTAATTAAAAATATAAAAAAATATAAAAATGTAAATATGTAAAACTATATAAAATATTTGTTAAAATATGTAAAATGTTTATGTAGACAGAATTTAAAACATAGGCTTTGAGAGTTTAAAGTTACCTTTTTTTATTTTAGGTATCTATTACTTCATGAATTCTTTGTCTAGGATTTTCAAGGACATATTTTTTTATTTGTGTTTTAAATCTTCTCATTTGATTCTTATTTTTTAGACTTTCTGGTAGCGCATTGAAAAGTTTTGGTCCTAGGTAACTGTAAGTCCTCTGGCATATTGATTTATGGACAAAAGGGATTTGATAAAGGTCACGGCCTCTGGTACTCTGTTTTCGATTCTACTTTACTCTTTCGGAGTAAAATGATGCATATCCATAGGAACTTGCATCTTTATAGATTATACTCCCCCAGACAAAAGGGAGCCTGTGGACTTTTGAGTTTGGATTGACTATATAACAGAATCAGGAGTTTATTCTCTGCATGGTCCGCGACCATAAAAATGCAGAGATCGGAGCATTTCTATTTAAAACAATAGCCCGTCAAGCCAATGAACTTGGTTCTATGTTCGACATTGAACGAGATGATCCAAACACTGTTAGTGAGTTGGAATCCGTTCAGCAAAAAGCTCACATTAAAGCTGCGGAGACTGCAGCTACACAGGGATAAGACCTTGATTTATTCGAAATTTCACCTTCATTCCTTCAGTATAGTGGGCTGAAGTCGGGGAATGAGGGATTCATAATAGCCGGCCAGGATGGTGTCTTCAACACTCTGGTCTCCCGTAGTCGCGTGATAGGTATGGTGGGTTTGGGAAGGTACGACGCTCTCAGGACGTACGTTGTAACTCTGAATTTGACTTGTGACTTTAGTTTAGAGATCCTCAACAATACATGCAGATACCTTCAGATAAATATAATCCAACGAGTCTAAAGTTCTCCTCGACCAAAGTAAGACAATTGTCGTTATAGAGTTTTTAGCTTCTGTTGAAATATGCTTGCAAACTGACCTCCCAGAGAGAAGGTATGGTACGCAAGACAGCTACCAGCAGAAACCACAATAAAAAGAAGAAAACCTCGCTACTCCATTCCCTGGCTGAATTGAAGCTGACACTTCCCCTTGTAAAGTGGCCAGTATTGTTCTGCTTCCGAGCATATTTCTTAACCTGTCACATAGTAATTGTTCAGTTCTTCTAGAAACAGGACTGAGTGAGGTAGTACAATGTGAAATAGTCCTATGTCCAGAAATATAGCAACTGCTACCTCATGAGTGGTTCATAGTATTGCTCATTCCTCAAAAATACATTGAGGGGATGCTGTGTTGAGTTTGGATTTGGCAGCAAGTGGAACCTCTCCACCGAATAGTCGGTGAAGTTTCTGTAATTGTGATTTCATATCACAGTGGAAGAGTTTGTTGTTGTTGACGTCGTTTGTGAGCCAAGTCTCCAGAACAGGTGACACATCTGGGTAAAACCTCTGAAACTTGGCGTTCATGTATCTGACATTTTGAAAATATATATTTATTATTATATTATATTATATTTAGGGCATACTCAGTTCGACATATTCATTCCAGAGTAATCCAAATCTTATTTCAATCAGACCTGAGGATGACTTGGTAGGATCAGTTCTACCTAATCTCACAGTATCAGTAGATATCAGTCATTAAATAATTCAAAATAGACATTAGCTTATTTTTGTCATGCTCCTAGCGTTCAATAGAAAAGAGCCAGTATTCGCACCATCTTCCTTTATTGCCTTTCTGACATTTGTACAATCTCTTCTAAATTGGCGGTATCATTACCACATTACATTCCGCCTAATGTCAATTTCAACTCAGTCACTTCTTTCTTCTGATAGACTTCAGCTCATTTAGAGTTACACCCATGTCAGTTCCCATGTGATATGGGAGGGAAGATCAGAGGCAGAAAGCTACTTAAAGAAACCACTGTAGAAGCTTTGGCGTCTCTTTAGGAACACCAAGCTAGACAATATGCTTTAAATCCATATCAGACCTAAAAAGGTTGCAGTGGAACAGGACAAAGATCCAACTCCAAGTTTCAGCTATTCTACTGTAACATTTTTATCAAAGTTGGCTATAGCCTCCATGAATACAGGGTGAATCAGATATGAATATGACCGACAAACTTTGTATACACAGATTCCTTACTTCATTTTGGGGGGAAAGTTTCTATCAATATATATGCTAAAATCCAAAAAAAAATTAAATTAAGTTTGATATGAAGAGATGTGAAAAAATAAAAAGATTTTTCAAATAAATGCCTTTTTTAAATATCAATGTCCGAATGTTTTTTTGAGAATCTCTACCAGGTAGACAAAAATTCCAGGTTTCGAATACTTAAACGTCGTTGATTTGCCTAGTTGTCCTAGTTGTGCCCTGCAACTGAATTGGTTGGTTGCACACAAATTCTGAAATTTCTTCTTTATTGCAGGTACTCCATACCCTTCTGTTCCGAGTGTGGAAAAGCTATTCCAACTTCTGCGTAACGGCCACAGAATGGAAAAGCCTCCTTGCTGTTCACTGGAAATTTACATGCTAATGCGGGAATGCTGGAGTTACCAACCGACGGAACGTCCTGTCTTCTCAGAATTGGTTGAAGACTTGGACAGAATCCTGACGATAACTGCGAACGAAGAGTATTTGGACTTGGGTCTTCCACAACTTGACACACCCCCTTCGAGTCAGGAATCCAGTTGTGACGAAGACTTTCCTTTTCCTCAGATAACCTAGTCACTTTATGTTTAGGAATAGACTTTCCAGTGGCGCTTTTTGTGATTATTTTAAATTATTTTGGATACTGAAGCAAAATGTGTATCAGTATTATGTGAAGTGAACTAATGGATTCTGGTCGTCCTAAGAACAAGAGTATCGTCCCTCAAACATGTAGCATACGAGAACGATTATAAAATAACACCATGGAGTGAAACACCTGGAAGAAAAATGTATAAAGGAATCAATGAGGGGTGTGAAGTTCTGTACCCTGTAAGGCATTCATTTCGAATGAGTATGGCATTCAAACCAAGGATGTGATGACCTCATTGTTTCGTCTTGAAGTCCAGGGAGTTCAAGAGTGTTTTTCGATACAGGAGGAAGGTGAGTAGCGATATATTCTATATATCCACCTTGGGTCGACCGAATTGATGTACCCTGTAGTTGATGTTCTCTGTTTGCAATTGTTAATTGTATCAACCTTATTCAGCCCATAGGAACAATAGCTAGGTTGGTATAATATAGATCATACCGTTTCTATATAAATGAAAAACTCAAACACGCAGTATGATCCTTCATACTTACTGAAGACACAAAGGCACTTGAGGTATACAGTGTGTCCAAGATGAGAATGAGATAGAATCAGTGTCTCGGAAACGATTGGAGTTACAATATTGGTTAAATTGGTGGGAAGTTGCACAATTTAAAGAACTTATGTACGGAGTTTGCAAAAGTGGGCTATCTTTTTCCGATTTAAAGATTATTTTGTAAAAAGTATTGTTTTCGATATTGGTTTTCATTAATTTTTGACTTAATTTCATAAGATATCAAAAAATTAAAAATTCTTTTTTAACGCCATTTGTTGAGGTTAACAAGACGGAATTTACAAATTGTTACTACGATGTTTCATTTTTAATGAACCTTTTTTGACTTTTCCTTCAAATACAGCCCTGTTATTTTTATTGAAAACTTTAAAGCCATCTTGCATTCTAAAGTAAGTGATTTATTACTTTTGATTGTTTAAATATGCTTCAGCTTGTTTTAGACAGTACTCAAAGTCATTAATGAAAACCCACTGAGTACGGACGGCTCTGAACTCAATAGCACTTTGAAGTCAATAAGATATAAGGATGGACCTTCGCTCATAATTTGAGGATTGTTCGAACATGATCCTGACAAAGGGATGGGTACGCATGCAGCGGATTCCTGGCCTCCACGATTGCCGCATCTGACACCTCTTGACTTTTATTATTTTGAACCAAATACTGTGTTCAAACATAATTTCCAAACTTCAACTGGTTTTAGAAACAATGTTTTGGATTACACATATGACATACCGAGCTTAGAAATAAAAGTGACTTGTTTCAACATCTTTCGTAATTAAAACTTAATTTGTTGATAAAATTTCATAAATTAGAAATATTTTATTGGTTTATTACAAATGTGTTTTTTGAAGTACTAAGCTGGAATGTTTTGTTTCATTAATTTCAATATGTTTTGACTTTCTCATTATTTTTCAAGTATTCAGAGCCGTACTCGGAAGGTTTTTCCTGAATGGTTTTGAATAATATTTAAAACATTCCACGTTTTTTCTTTATATATCAACAATATGCACCTTTTTTCACATATTTACCGGACGTCAGTGGATTATGGGCCATCCCTATGACCTTTATAACCTTGGATAGATTGACGGATATATTTTAAAGGACCAGGCAGTGGCCATATGGAAAAATGGTCACTTGATAATTTTAATGATTTTTTTTTTTTATCATTATTTACATTAGAGACTATGAATTGGGATCTTTGTAATGGTAAGATATAGAGGGGTGAATGAATAAGGGAAAAGTAGCGTTATTTAAAGGTCGATCATGTGAATCAGAGAAATTTCATCTAGCTTGAGTTCTGTAGCTATTCAGGAAAAATCAAAAACATCAAAAAATTTCAATAAACGGACTTTTTTATCAGACAGATTTTGCAGGTAGAAGTTTCTATAGTATCACAAAACGTATATTCCCATTATGAGCTACAATGCTGTGAAATGGACAAAAAATGCTTGCAAATATTACTGAAACCGGCCGAGCCCGTGTAAGCGGTCGAGTAGTAGGAGAGGCCGGGAGACAAGGGGAATCGTATTCATTTATAGAATTTTCCGGTTTTTCCAGTTTTTCTCCCATACTAATGATCCGATCGGATCGTAAAAAATCTAATATTTTTCGTTTTTTCGTATTTTGATTATCCATAATTTTTCTCATTGAAGCAACCAGAGTGATGTATGAGTTTTCATTTTATAAGCAGAAAACTTAAAAAACACGTTTTCTTATTTTTAAATGTTTATAACAAATTATTAAATGACAGTTAGCGAGTCCAAAACATAACAGAATTTAACCATGGACTGTATTTCATGTGATGGCACATTCGGTTTCCAACTGGTATTGTTACAAAAAAATCCTATATTGATTGGCCCAATAGGGATGGCCCTGACCCATTTACAGCTGATACAGACCCGTAAAATTTGTCATTTATCTCCGCAGTTAAGATATGTTGTATATTGTTATGAACAATATTATTGTAAGGCAGCTTTATCTTCGACGCAGTATTTAAAAGAAACTTTGCATCCCAAAACCGTAAATGTTTCAATTTTAACACTTTTGCAAACAGAGAATGATGGGAAACTTCGTTTCGTATCTTCACTAAATATTTTTTTGTGTGGATAGAAAGGGAATAAAAGAAAATGAGTATTACGAATTTCGCATTGCATTGTAATTTTTCCATCATGAGATATATGTTTTTCAATTCGTATTATGATATTTATTATAAACCTAAGTGTAAGAACGCGGACTTCAGATGAAGCTTCATTGTTGAGTATATACTAGGAATACTGTTGAACTAGGTGTTTGAAAGTAATGCGAAACTGATCTCTTGTACAACAGTGTTGTTCTTCACTATTTGAAAGGCAATACATATTATGAGCAATTCTTTAATTTACTTCTAAGATATGTAGATTATACATGAGTTTCATATAGGTAGAGTACCAGTAAGTGTTGATAATGTGGATGTGTTTTAGAGTTAATTTCTCCAAAGATTTTTTATTGTCAAAATTTAATTTAAGGCTGTACATTATAATGTTAATTGATCATAACAATACATTTTTAATAACTCATTCAAACCGCTTTTTATTTTTTAACGATGATACGGTGTGATTAACAATATCTTTCAACGGTGAGAGCATACATGATGGTTGAAATCACATCGAAAAATTACCAAAGTCGAGGTTTTTACTATTTTGTTCTTTTACAAGAACATTATCTGCAATGCTTCCTGCTTCATGAAATTTTGACCTTTTCTCCAATTCCACATGTGAAATATTCAGTTATTTCACATAATGAAATATCCTTCGGTTTCAGACGAAGTCTGGATTCCCGTTAGAGTGCTTTCTGCAGTTCCTATCGATGCCTCTATATTTAATTTCTTAGTGGATACTGGATTTATCTTAAGGCCATTTGACAAAAGCAGATGAAACTCTAATACAGGATTATCGATTTAAACATTAACGTATGTCCTAAATGTTTTAGAAAGAAATAGTTATTCGAATTTTATTTTTAATGACCATATTCATTTAAACTCTAACTATTTATCGTAAATTACAACTCTATACTTAACTGCACTGTACCATCGAATTACGTGGAGTGGTCGATCCTGCTCTACCAGACGCAAATTTCTTCGAATGTCCTGGACTGAATTCACATTAATTTCTCTCAGTTTTCGTCGGGTTAATTGTTCTTCATCTTGGGCTTCCCAGCCTCCATGATGAACGTTCCTCGACAGTAAAGTCCAAAAATCCTCTAATGGGCGAGCCTGCGGCAAGTTTGGAGGATTATCTTTTTTGGGAACAAAAGGTATGTGGTGTCGAAGCATGATGCTAGGTCTGGCCAGAACATGATATCGTGGACAAACTGAAGTAATTTCGAAAGGCAGTTATTAATATATCTCTGACTATTCGAAGCTCCACCCCTCACTCTTCCCACAAAAGGTGTTAGAAATTTCGCACCAGACAAGGAGTTTATCTGCAAATTTCGCTTCATGTTTGTATCTGACTTTTTGTCATCTGAAATAATGATTTTTTTCATTCGTAAAGTGTACCCACCTAAGTTGACGACAGCATCTTGGTATACGAAGGAGTTGCGCTGCTTGAGATAATTTGAGGCATTTACGTCTCTTTCGGTATTTTAGACCATTCCTCCTCAATTCCAACGGTATCGTTCTCTTAGAAAATCTGTATTGACGAGCCAGTCTCCTCGTTGAGATTCCAACCTGGTTTTCTGCTCTTCTCACCAATCTCCAGGTCATTGAAAGGTTACACTTATATTGTACGGATTCCTGCGTGATACATCTGTCGATAGCAGCCATCGACCACCTTCTTTGACCCTCTTTGCTCATATTTCGTTCATGAACCAGATCAATTGCGGAGAGTATTTGCATGTATGAGATGCGGGTAAATATTTTATAACAGACATTCAAGCATGTTATCGGTCTGTAGTTCATTATTATACTGGTTTCTTGGATAATTCCAAATGCAATACAGCTACCTACTACGTACGTGAGGTGTATTTTATTTGCCATTTATTCTTTCTCATGATGATTGCAACTGTAGAGAATCGTCATATACAAAAAAAACTTTACCTAGATCTTATCCCAATATCAAAATGTTGACTAACAAACATTTTTTCACGGAATTATACCTCTGACAGACAAGCATCCTTCGGCATTTTTAATGTATTAGCGAAGAACAAAATTTAATTTTGTGGTATTATATTAAACATGAGAATGTCCACGTTATTCTACGGACGCGTGCAAGGGCCATGCATTATTTGTTTATTTCATCCGCCACAACTTCAACTTTTACGTCGAAATGTCGGCTTCAATCTCGAAATTCTAAATGTAATCTCGAAATTTCGACTTTTGTCCCGAAATCTCGACTTTAATCTCGAAATTTCGACTTTTATTCCAAAATTTCGACTTTAAACTCAAAATTTCGGTTGAAATAATTCCGACTTTAATCTCGTAATGTCTACTTTCAATTCAAAATTTCGAGTTTTATTTCAAAATTTCAATTCATCGTGATAATTTTGGCATAGTAAAATCTCATCCTCTCCACACTTTTATATAAAATGGAAAATTTGAAGTAAATATCTGTTAGAAGATAACTACTTTCCCCTACTATTACTGAATTACATCTGCACGTGTAGTGCTTGCTTGGAGTGCGCACCTACCAGCCGGGGCGGTTTTGTAGGCTTTCCGTTATTTTTGCAGTTGAAAAAGTAAATACACCACAATCGTTCTGGAGCGCCACGGCAAATAAAAATGGCCGTCCTCTTGTGCCATGTTCCTCCAGGAGAACATTGCAAGCGCTAATTGTAATCGGGCATTGAATACTATTCTTCATCTGTTTGAGAATGAGCACGTGCATACATAACATGTTTCAAGGTAGTTTTCTCTCATCACTGCCAGGATATGTCAGACAACATTAGAGTCCTCCTGTTCCACTCAACAAACGATAACACCCAAAGTTCAGAAGCAAGTAGCACTCATCGGCAGCACAGACTCCGGAAAGGGTAAATTCATATATTCAAACAGAGAGTTTCAAACAAATAAATGTTGATAATGTTAATACTCCCCCAATAAACACTCGTAGAGTGTACTCAAAGGCATAGATTGTGCGGGTAGAGAATGGCTATTGTTTTCATTCACCGTGGTGCTCCGGGGAGACTTAGTGGGTTTTGATGGTGTATTCACTTTTTCCCCCGCAAAAAACCTGGAAAACCTATAGCACCATCCCGGGTGGTTGGTGCGCTTGAGATGTTCCACTATTTGGAATAGTGTGAAGGGGAGGGGATTTGACTGTGCCGAAATTATTACGTTAAGTTGAAATTTCGAGATAAAAGCTTTCGTATTATTTGGTGACCTGTGTGAAACGATGGAACATGGAAATTATCATTTATAATGAAGTAGTTTTTACGTCTGTCATTGAATTTCGAATCCGGAAACCAAGAGATCCCCAGTTCGAATTTGGGTTGATCCACATTTTCTTATTTCAGTTCTAATTTTCATCTTCCCGTTTGCTGTACGAAAAACTTATTATCGATGATATCCTTCATTTTCACCATATTTTGAAATACGATGAATACCTACATGTTTCAAGGTTCCGGATGCTAACATTACTGGTTATATCAGCAATCGTTCTAAATATTTCCAATACTACTATTCTCACCTGTTTTTTCACTTTTTCTCTCACTTTTCAAACTTCTACTTCTTTCAAATTGTATGATTGAACTCCATTCAAGTTGAGTATCTCACATTTTTGTGATTATGTACTGAAATGGAAAACCATGTAATTGGTCGTCCGCTTGGTCGAAAACTCGGAAAGATTGAAGTTCAGTGAATCAGTCAAATTAATTAGATAATGCCATTATCAACGTCGCCATCATCCATGTAATGTAAATGTTTTTCCCCTGTGTTGAGAGTTTATATAAGAGCAAACCAAAACTCAATCTAGACCGAATACACAGATTAGGATCCAATATACATAACATAAACATGAAGTTGGTGACATTAACATAACTACTGTCTGAATGTTTCTTGGGAATGTATCTTTGTCCATTATTCTCGTTCTTATCTCTCCCGGGAATGAGTCTGTAGCCTATTAGAAATAAAATGAAATGGTAATACCGTTATGAAACAATTGAAGTTTTGATTAAAGATATGTAATTTCCAATTTGCAAATGAGTGAATAATTCGGGAGCTGCGAGCAATTGAAAAAAAAGTATTGTTCCAATAACTTTCAAGAAATGTTGAAGATTGTAGAAGAGCTACCACAAAAAAGAAAATATTTATCGTCTTTACCACAAGAATCGTTTCCGAAACGTTCACGTCGTTTCAAGTTCACTGAAAATGAACATTTTTGTCTTTAACTTTCTTAAAATACTTTTGGCATTATCATCTATTCGAAAAATTATAGAAATGTTTTTCTTTTGTCATTTGTCATGTAAATACGAGATCTATCGTAAATGGTTCAGTTGAATTTGAAAAAAGAGCTTTCAACATATATGATGCAATAACTACAAACAATTTTAAACAACAATTTCAAACAACTTCGGAAATATAGTTGAATAACGAAATACTTAGTGACACCACTGTCTAGGCAGATTACATATTAATGAGGAGCTATAAAAGTGGTGATTCGAAGAGCTCTATTGATTTCCTTCTTTATTTTTCTGGTGAAAGGTACAATCGTGGTATTTTGGAGGTTGACCTTGAAGTCCTTCCTCATGCATCATGTTTTTACTTCCGTGAGTACATCAGGTCCACACATTCCGCCATATACTTTACATTCACCATTATAACGATAAGCCCTGGGCATATACTCCTCCCCGATTAGGGTCTATGAGGAGACTGTCTACCACGAGGTTCCACGAAAGTGGGGATAGTACTCCCTCTGAGGGTAGCCTCTCATGCTTCCACCTTCATTGTTTTCCCGAATATGCGGGCTTGTATTACCATACAGCTGAGCATGGCAGATATTCACTGGTTCAGTATTAGAGCAACTTTCTTTTCTTGAGGGCTGTAGTGATAGATGCATATGATGTGTTTTAAACACTCCTACGTCAAGAAACGCTGCTAGTGCAATCTCCTTATTCGAGAATGATTGTTTAGTCCTGCAGACTGTGGAGCGCAGTCTGACAAGATTTTCCGGGTTGATAGGCGTATTGGTACTGCAAGAAGATTGTATACTCTGTATCATTATATCGGATATTTCTATCAACTAGTTTTTCCATCGTTTTGAGCATCAATGATGAGAGAGAAATTGGTCCGAATGCCTTGGCATAGAATGGTCTCACCGGTTTCGGTATAGAGATCACTTCGAACCTTCGCCAGGTGTTGCATACGTACCTGTGAGCCAGGCTTGCCCTGAACAATCTGAATAGGTATGGAAACAGTAGGTCTGCTTCTTGCTATAATAAATATATAATAGTACACGATAGTGAAGGTTTTTATAGCCTTCCTTTTCTCTCGTTGCATTGCTCTTTTATACAGAAAGAGGGATTTATTGTTTGGAGGTGTATGAGTTCCTCCTAATTATGTGTCTTCGATATTAAAACTTCATGCCAAATTTTAATGACAAAACTCAATATATTTTTATTGACAACCTTTGTTACTACCGAAAAACATTTCATTAACAAAAACTGAACATCGCCAAAAGGGCAATAGAAATTCTAAAATGTACCCACCCCGTCTGTTTGTGTCGCTGCTTTCCCATGCCGTGTTGTTTGCGTTAGCATCATACCCCACTATCAGAGGGGCTAGTGTGTCTCTGCAGTAGACGACATGAACTCCTTCAGCTCTTGGGGAATGGGTGTGCCCTCATAAGATAGATAGGCAGAGCTGACAATGGCTTCCACCTCTTTCTTCTCCAATGAGAGATTCACCTCTTTTTCTCTGAAACAGGAGTCAAGAAGTGACAGGAGTCAGAAGTGGTGAGTACCTGATATTGTCCCTCACATATATACCTACGCGTAGCCTATCAGTTTTGCGATCGTTGATCAACTTACCTCTCAGTCCTCCTAGTCCACTCATATATCCGTAATTCGGCGAGCTGAAACAGCCGTGGTCGCTTTACTATACTGCAATCCATTTGCCATTTTCCTGATTAGAGGCTTCGACAAGATCCTAAGGTTCACTCGCTCCAGCCTCAGAAAGACTCTGAGGTTTGGAGTTTTGAGTTTAACGATGGACTCCTCATCGCCGTAAGCCACGATGGTCTTTCCTAGGGGCTCCTTTCGTGTGCTCACCATTGTCCACCTGCTAGTGCTCAGACCATCATCCTGCTGAAACATGATGGCCAGGCACTTGGCAGCAGGCTCTTCCAATGCGGTCTTGGGATCCACATTGGAACTTTGCTTACCCTCAGTAGTACCCGAACTGGTCGTATTCTGCGGGATAGCTACCCTTGGTTGAGGGTGTTCGAGACGATATGTGGAGACTAGTCTCTATTAACCTTTACTATACATTCATAATCGAGTGAGAGACTCAGATGATATCAGAAAATAGTCTCGCTGTAGATTCTGTCGTTAATGAGATAGTGTGGGAAAAACTAACGACGAACATATTCCCGTGTCTTTGATGTGACATCGTATCATATTTCTATGAAATAATTGAAGGTGCCGTGTGAAATTTGTTATTCGCAAGGATAGAAAAAAAATCTTCGCTCTTTGATATCATTCTCAAACAAGATGTGCTTGGAAATAATAGCGAAACATTAATAATTGAGTTTGTTATACGGCGAATGCACGGTTTATTATGTGTTTACATGTAATAACTGGATTATTACCGGAGTTTCCCATTCATTTGGGAGATGTATCAGATTAAAGAGTGATTCTGGAAACGGTGGTATTAATGAGATTCGCCACGAATGTTCAGTTTAACGGTTCTGAGGATTCTGGGTAGAGAAGGTATATTTCAGACTAACTGAATTGCTTTAACTGACTTGACTGGAAAAGGCAACTTCATTTTGAATATTGACTGGTGATTCATGGGAGTGGAATGTGGATTTACATTCTGCTTCTAGAATATATTGGTCGTATACAGGTGGTTCCTAGGTGTCATGACCATATTAAAGCAGTTGATTCCTTGGCTTGTTTTGATATAAACATGTCTCCTGTGTCGATTTAAAAAAACGGATTCTTATCAATTGCTCAAAAGAACCTTTGCTGAATTTGATCAATCGTAGGTCGTAGTTTGTACTTGGGGAAGTCTCCGTTACATGTGATTACAATGAAATTGATGATTTCAACGGCGTACCAAAGGCAACTTATGTGATATTCATTAAAAAACCGTTCGCGCGCCCGTAGAATGTTCTTCATTAAATTTTTTTATCTATTTATGTGAAAATGTAAATTTTTGTAACTCTGGGAAAGAAGTGTTTTGGTGCATACCTTTGGATCTCACAACAGCAAATCAAAGTTTATCACGTTGAAACTAACACAATGCGGGATTGTTGGATATTCTGTAACTCATGAAGACGCTAGTGTAAATAACAAATACAGGTGACATTACAAATACGCCTTTGCTCTTTTTCTCGTTTGGAAAGCTTGGTAGAATAATGGGAACGTTGCTCCCGATTCTGAAAATTACACCGGCTTGCCGTGACGCTGCAGAAATCCTAGCCGGACGAATATATCGTTGGTTCACTTCGTCTACTCAAGGCACATGGTTCTTGAACCCAGTAATCACTCACTCCACGAAAGTGGGGAGTGACTATCAGGATAAATGGCACCAACGCGCCCTCTGGATGTATCGTAGCTTCGGAGACGGGGCTAGTGAATTCCTGATAGAACAAAAAGTATTAGTAATAATAATCTTCCATGAAAGCTCATCGAGAAGGTTGCCATCAGTTACTACGGAAGCTTGGAAGGATCACAGATTTTTTGTTCATTTGGTCCGCCATAATTTCGACTTTTATCTCGAAGTTTCGTCTTTCATCACGAAATTTCGTCTTTCATCCCGAAATTTCGACTTTTATTTCGAAATTTAGATTTTTATCTCTATCCTATCCTGGCACTGATGAGAGGAAACGATTGAAACATGTCATGTATGCAGCTGGTCATTCCCAAACAAATATTGTTGTTGAAACATTGTTACAGTTGTTATTTCCGTCATCCGGCTGAACCCTTATGAACTCAGAAGTCTTCAAAAGACTTGTACGAGCTAGAGAAGACGTAGCCCGCACCTTTCAAAGTGTGATGCCATAGTATTCGCTGCTTGATTACAATTAGCGCTCGCATTATTGTACTCCTGCATAGGACAGATAGATGTCAGATAATAATACTCATAGAGTGTACTCAAAGGCATAGCCCCTGCGGTACGGCTATTTACATTTGTTGTAGCGCTCCGGGCGTCTCACGGATTTTTTGTGGTTAATTTACTTTTTCAGCTGCAGTAGAACCCGAAAAAACCTACAGCACCATCCCGGATGGTCGGTGCGCAAAGTAGTTGTCTCCTGACAAATATTTGCTTAAAATTTTCCACTTTGTGGGATAGATAGTCTGGAGAGGAGGGCATTTCGACTATGTCCAAATTATTACGTTGAATGAAAATTTCCAGATAAAAGTTTAAATTTCGACATAAAGTCAAAATTTCTAGATAAAAATATCTAGATGAGAGTCGAAATTTCGAGTCGGAAGTCAGGAGATGAGAGCCGAAATTATGGCGGATCAAATGATCCGTGGCTCTTCCATGCTTTTGTAAATTACTGAAATGTGTTCTTTGTTTTATATTCAACTAACGCTATATAATTTCAATTATTGGCGATGGCGTCAGGAAACTAATGGTACTATGACTTCCTGATGAAGAAGAATGAATAGAATATTGAATGTTTCACATTCCACTATAAACCACCAAATTAAATTAAAAACCAGTTGTGGTTTATTATCAAACTAATTAAAATTATAGTTGCACTTGGGGAAAAGTGGAATACCGAGTCGGTTTTTCTACGGATCTAATTCTGTTTGTTGATGCTGAATCTGAATTTGAGGTTTGGAACAAAATTTCCAAGAGCAATCTAACATATTCGTAAAAAACATCAAACGTACTTTGCCACATATACCGTTCTTCACTGGTTTTTCCCACAGAACTGATATGATAATATTTCGGAGGGCTCCAAAACTACAAATTCAGATTCAGAACCCCTACCGTTTCACTGCGCATGAGTCTTATATCCTTGAGGAACATTCCTGAAGAATTTCATTGGATCGATCATAAAGTGAATTTTCCAGTTCGATCATTCGAGTTCTGTCATTAAACTAACTAGTCGTCAGACTGCATGAACTTTCTCAAGCCAATGAAATGCAGCTTTGACTTTAAAATATCATAATTCAAACTGACGAAAGCTTTACTGTAATCCAATAAAACCAAAACTAAGGGAATATCTCCCGTATCACTAGCTTCTGGAATATCATCAGTTATTTTAAACAATGCTGTGCAACAACTGTAATTCTGTTATAGAAACATTTTCATTTGATTATTCAGAATAAGTTGTGGAATGTTTGTAAGGGTGGAAAATTGGTATACTTACAGGTCTTACGTATATTCCTCATTATTTCCAGGAATTTTTAAAGTAACATTCCAAAATACAATTTACTCTATGCATCAAAGAGTTCTTGATAGCAAAAAAACATATTTTAAGAGCATTTCGGAGTAGTTTCGGATCTTCAATCGGTACGTAGGACACCCACAGCGGTATGGTCAAGTCATGATAATAAGAGGAGAACTATGTCCAAAGAACGCATTGGAGAATCACCTCAAACTTTAGTTGAAATTATTCTCTCACAATCGTTTCACAACATTCCCATTCATCTAACTTTTCACGAGTCGTCACTGGTATGAAATATTTAATAGGTTGCATACGTACTTGGTTCCAAGAATTGACTGAAAACTATTTTATTGAATTCCACCACACACCGAATGCTTTCCTTTTGGTAACTTGCCTCTACGGCAATGGCAGTGTGTTATATGCAATTTCATCCATAATACAGCTGCAGCTGTTTGTCCAGACTACCGAGTCTGAAACTCGACTAGCCAGAGATTCAGGATTTTCCTCCCATCCATTTCGCCTCCATTCCAACCCACAACCACCAAATTCCCTTCTTCTTTATATCGTTATTCTCTTTCAATTTCGGAGTCCCGGATGAACGTTGTATTAATTTTCATTCATGATTTATATTCTTCTGAACAAGATAATTTTGAATATAAGAACGAAAACTCTTCAAAATTAACAAGAACTCGTTTATGCTAACTGAGATTTGTCAGAGGTTATGAAGATAAATGGTCTCTCTGAAGTAAAATTACAAGTATTACTTTATGAAGATAGTATTGTTGTTCGCTTGATAGCCTTGTAGTCAACTCTATTGCTTTCAGCATTAACTGAACAATGAAATCACGATGTGCTGTTATTATGAAAGTCAGATTCCGAAAAACCTCTGATACAAATATTTATTTAAATTTAACAGATACATAACAGAAACTCCTTCCTCATATGGAAGCTTCTTAAGGATTCTTCGGTGCTAATGTTCTCACAGAACCAATCGTTTTTCATTGCCTTAACCCATAGCAAAATTTTGTCGACTATTGGGCTGTCTTACTCGAAGGTAATAATAAGCGACCCTTAGGAATTAAATCATATCTTCACTTGCTTTCATTTCAGATGTGCTAATGAGCAAGATTGCAATAAGAGAAACAGAGAGAGAAAAGCAGAAACAAGGAGAGGGATAGTTAAATTGTTTTTTTATAGTTTCATCGATGTCATCCTTGATTCCGGTGCTCGTTAATCAGAACCCCTAATATTCTCGAAATAATTGGTTTGGAACATTCAAATGGAATAAAACTTCTATCAAATATTGTAATTTTATCATCTAAGTTTTGTCGAATGTTAATTAGTCATATTTGGACACATATGTGGCTTTCTGTTTATGTTATGAAATTCGGGAATTTTTACTTTTTGTCTTTTCGTTCTCTGTCCACGAACAAAACATTGCTTAGCATCTGATAAACGTTGCATGTATCATTTTACTTCTTGGTAACACTGCTAAGTTACTTTTGTTAGATCAAATTTTGATGCGATATTAGAAAGTTATAAGAAGGAATGTTAATGTATGCCTAATGTAAGTTTCATACGTTAAATGTGAGTAATACTTCAGTAAACTTATATTATGTATCATGTTCGGTGGGTCAGTAGCGACACCAATTCATGATGGTGGCTCCAAAATACATACGGAAAATTTCAGCCCCATATTTTTTATGCAATTTATGAAATTTTTTGGCAACTGTGAGCTTTCATGTACGTTTCAATATTCCCTTCAATGCCATTAAAACACCAGTGACTCCATCTCTACATGAAAACAGGAAGGAATCTCAACAATTCGAATGTTGAATGGCGAAAATTTCAGATTGGGGATCCAATAACTTCGTGAATTTCAATACACACAATTAGTACCCAAACATATAAATCTGGAGAAATCCATCTCACAGACTCTTCCAGCTCGAGGCTTGGTATTACCATCAGCAATTTTCTATCTTGGGAAAACTAGATCTTTTGCCAAAAGTTCCTCTCAAGCACTTGGTTCTCTATTTCACTTTCCGTCGATTGCTTATAAAGTACTAAGATGACTTTGTTATCTCAGTCAGTATAAATCAAAATCATTATTGAGTTTCCTACCGTGAATTTAAGTCAATTATGAATATTTTATAAAGGGTTCCTGCATGATCCCAAATTCTTCAGTAAAAATCGATTCTGGTATAATTTGGAAATATGATCAAAAATCTCTTTTGGTACCTCAATAATTTAAACTTGGTAACGATACCCTGTATATCTTTATGGTCTTTAATCTGGTAATACAGAGAGAATATCTCAATTGTAATTATTTCAAGTGGAAATGAACTTTTTGTAAAACAAATGGTTTGCTAAATTTCAAGAATAGATATTCCTAAAGTTACAGTGCGCTATGTAGGTGAAGGAAATAATTACTTAATGAAATAGTAGTGAAACAAAGCAATGTAGGTAAATGATCGTACATTCCATTAAGTTCTAGTTAATCATCAACAGAAAGCCTCTATTTTGTTTTGAAATGGGAGAGTAAAATTTGCGTTATTTCGAAGGATCCGTATCTACTTTTCTAGTTTTCTAGTTTTCGAGTTATCGCGGTTTGTGTAAAAAAAATATTGTTTTCCAAAATCTCTTATTGGCGGGTGAAATGAAGTATCACTACTGTAAAAACGATACCCCCCTATCTTCTAAATAGCTTGTAGTGCTCAGAAGTTGGTTTATCTGCTCTAGGAATAAGTTTTCCCTTTGTCGGTTTTCGTGATATGACGATATTTTCGTCTGTTGAAAAAAAAGTTATGTATTTTCAGCACTGAGTAGATATGCCACTGTTGAGGGTTGTCATACAGTTCATCGATAGTGTGACCAGTTTTTCTCTACCTCTCATAGTTTTCGAATTATAGCGGATTTTCTGAAAACCGTTATTAGGGACCAACTGAATCTGTCAATCCACTACTGAAAACGAGTCGATTCAGAGGTCGTTTTGAGAATTAAAGACTATGTCAACGTTCCAAAAAGAAAGTTTTGTTCGGCCCAGCACTAAGATATGCCCACGTAGAAGGATTTCATACATCAAAGGTTCAACCCATTTTTCTCTATCTCTCACGGTTTTCGAGTTATAGCGGTTCTTTTGAAATCCGATATTAACTGACCAAATCTGAATTTGTGAGTAAAACAGCGTCGATCCAAGACTGTAAACGGCAAGTCGAGATCATGTAAGTACATAATCGAGTCGATTCGGAGGTCGTTTTGAAAATTACGGACTATATCAACATTGCAAAAAAAACGTTGTGTTTGGCCTAGCACTAGATAGATATGCCCTCGTAGAAGGTTTTCATGCAGCTCATCAAAAATTCAATCCATTTTCGTCTATCTCTCACGGTTTCGAATTATAGCGGTTTTTCTGAAAACCGATATAACTTGTCCATATCTGAAACAAGTTCAACCCATTTCTCTCTATCACGGTTTCATGCGATTTTTCCGTTCTTGGGGCTGATAAGCTCCATTTGCCCTCTCTACTTGCTGTTTTCGATCGTGAAAGGACGTTATTTCCTCACAGATTCAGATTATGCGAATTATCTGCGATTTTCATAAAAACCGAAAGATCTCGAAAACTAAACGAAATATAGAAAAAAGGGTTGAACTTTTGATGCACTTTCTGAAAACACTCTACAGGGGCATATCTATCCACTGGAGGGGAAAACAGAACTTTTTTTTTTTGGAAAGTTCAAAATGTCCGTAATTTTCAGAACGAAAATCGAATCGATCAATCTTTTACGATATTTAACGACGATTATTTCGTTGGTGCTTAATATGCTTCATTTACCATCTCTACGTGCAGTTTTCGATTGTGGAAGGACGTTATGGCCCTCACAGATTCAGATTTTGCGAATTATTCACAAATTTCGAAAAACCGAAATATCTCGAAAACTAAGCGAGATAGAGAAAAATGGGTTGAACTTTTGATGTAAAGTATGAAAACACTCTACAGGGGCATATCTATCCACTGGAGGGGAGAACAGAAATTTTTTTTTGGAAAGTTTAAAATGTCCTCAATTTTATAAACGAAAGTCAAATCAATTCCTCTTGTACGATATTTAACGACGATTTTTTCGTTGGTGCTTAATATGCTTCATTTACCATCTCTACATGCAGTTTTCGATTGTGGAAGGACGTTACGGTCCTCACAGAATTAGATTTTGCGAATTATTCACAAATTTCAGAAAAACCGAAATATCTCGATAACTAAGCGAGATAGAGATGAACGGGTTGAACTTTTGATGTACTGTATGAAAACACTCTACAGGGGCATATCTATCCACTGGAGGGGAGAACAGAACTTTTTTGTGGAAAAGATCAAAACGTCCTCAATTTTTAAAAACGAAAGTCAAATCAATCCCTCTTGTACGATATTTAACGACGATTTTTTCGTTGGTGCTTAATATGCTTCATTTACCATCTCTACGTGCAGTTTTCGATTGTGGAAGGACGTTACGGCCCTCACAGATTCAGATTTTGCGAATTATTCACAAATTTCAGAAAAACCGAAATATCTCGATAACTAAGCGAGATAGACAAAAACGGGTTGAACTTTTGATGTACTGTATGAATACACTCTACAGGGCCATATCTATCCACTAGAGGGAAGAACAGAACTTTTTTGTGGAAAAGATCAAAACGTCCTCAATTTTTAAAACGAAAGTCAAATCAATCCCTCTTGTACGATATTTAACGACGATTTTTTCGTTGGTGCTTAATATGCTTCATTTACCATCTCTACGTGCAGTTTTCGATTGTGGAAGGACGTTATGGCCCTCACAGATTCAGATTTTGCGAATTATTCACAAATTTCAGAAAAACCGAAATATCTCGATAACTAAGCGAGATAGAGATGAACGGGTTGAACCTTTGATGTACTGTATGAAAACACTCTACAGGGCCATATCTATCCACTGGAGGGGAGAACAGAACTTTATTTTTGAAAAGTTTAAAATATCCTCAATTTTATAAACAAAAGTCGAAACAATCCCTCTTTTACTATTTTTAACGACGATTTTTTCGTTGGTGCTTAATATGCTTCATTTACCATCTCTTCGTGCAGTTTTCGATTGTGGAAGGACGTTACGGCCCTCACAGATTCAGATTTTGCGAATTATTCACAAATTTCAGAAAAAACCGAAATATCTCGAAAACTAAGCGAGATAGACAAAAACGGGTGGAACTTTTGATGTACTGTATGAAAACACTCTACAGGGCCATATCTATCCACTGGAGGGGAGAACAGAACTTTATTTTTGAAAAGTTTAAAATATCCTCAATTTTATAAACGAAAGTCGAAACAATCCCTCTTTTACTATTTTTAACGACGATTTTTTCGTTGGTGCTTAATATGCTTCATTTACCATCTCTACGTGCAGTTTTCGATTGTGGAAGGACGTTACGGCCCTCACAGATTCAGATTTTGCGAATTATTCACAAATTTCAGAAAAAAACGAAATATCTCGAAAACTAAGCGAGATAGACAAAAACGGGTTGAACTTTTGATGTACTGTATGAAAACACTCTACAGGGCCATATCTATCCACTAGAGGGAAGAACAGAACTTTTTTGTGGAAAAGATCAAAACGTCCTCAATTTTTAAAACGAAAGTCAAATCAATCCCTCTTGTACGATATTTAACGACGATTTTTTCGTTGGTGCTTAATATGCTTCATTTACCATCTCTACGTGCAGTTTTCGATTGTGGAAGGACGTTATGGCCCTCACAGATTCAGATTTTGCGAATTATTCACAAATTTCAGAAAAACCGAAATATCTCGACAACTAAGCGAGATAGAGATGAACGGGTTGAACTTTTGATGTACTGTATGAAAACACTCTACAGGGGCATATCTATCTACTGAAGGAAAGAACAGAACTTTTTTTTTGGAATGTTTAGAACGTCATTAATATTCAAAATGGCAGTCGTATCAATCCCTCTTTTACGATATTTAACGACGATTTTTTCGTTGGTGCTTAATATGCTTCATTTACCATCTCTACGTGCAGTTTTCGATTGTGGAAGGACGTTATGGCCCTCACAGATTCAGATTTTGCGAATTATTCACAAATTTCAAAAAAACCGAAATATCTCGAAAACTAAGCGAGATAGAGAAAAACGGGTTGAACTTTTGATGTACCGTATGAAAACACTCTATCTATCCACTGAAGGAGAGAACAGATCTTTTTTTTGGAATGTTTAAAACGTCATTAATTTTCAAATAGTATCAATCCCTCTTTAACGATATTTAACGACTATGTTTTCGTTGGTGCCTAATATGCTTCGTTTACCATCTCTACGTGCAGATTTCGATTGTGGAAGGACGTATGACCATCACATATTCACATTTTGCGATTATTCACAAGTTTCAGAAAAACCGAAATATCTCGAAAACTAAGCGAGATAGACCAAAACGGGTTGAACTTTTGATGTACTGTATGAAAACACTATACTGGGGCATATCTATGCTTTGGAGGGGAGAACAGAACTTTCTTGTGGAAAAGTTCAAAACGTCCTTATTTTTCAAAACGAAAGTCGAATCAATCCCTCTTGTACGATATTTAACGACGAATTTGTCGTTGGTGCTTAATATGCTTCATTTACCATCTCTACGTGCAGTTTTCGATTGTGGAAGGACGTTACGGCTCTCACAGATTCAGATTTTGCGAATTATTCACAAATTTCAGAAAAAACCGAAATATCTCGAAAACTAAGCGAGATAGAGAAAAACGGGTTGAAGTTTTGATGTACAGTATGAAAACACTCTACAGTGGCATATCTATCCTTTGCAGGGGAGAACAGAACTTTTTTATGGAAAAGTTCAAAACGTCCTTAATTTTCAAAACGAAAGTCGAATCAATCCCTCTTTTACGATATTTAAAGACGATTTTTCCGTTGGTGATTAATATGCTTCATTTGCCACCTCTACGTGCAGTTTTCGATTGTGTAAGGACGTTATGGCCCTCACAGATTCAGATTTTGCGAAATATTCACAAATTTCAGAAATACCGAAATATCTCGAAAACTAAGCGAGATAGAAAAAAAGGCGTTGAACTTTCGATGTACTGTATGAAAACACTCTACAGGGGCATATCTATCTACTGGAGGGGAGAACAGAACTTTTTTTTGGAAAAGTTCATAACGTCCTTAGTTTTCACAAAAAAAAAGTCGAATCAATCCCTCTTTTACGATATTTAAAGACGATTTTTTCGTTGGTGCTTAATATGCTTCATTTGCCATCTCTACATGCTGTTTTCGATTGTGGAAGGACGTTATGGCCCTCACAGATTCAGATTTTGCGAATTTTTCACAAACTTCAGAAAAACCAAAATATCTCGAAAACTAAGCGAGATAGAGAAAAACGGGTTGAACTTTCGATGTACTGTATGAAAACACTCTACAGGGGCATATCTATCCACTGGAGGGGAGAACAGAACTTTTTTTTTGAAAAGTTTAAAATATCCTCAATTTTATAAACGAAAGTCGAAACAATCCCTCTTTTACTATTTTTAACGACGATTTTTTCGTTGGTGCTTTACCATCTCTACGTGCAGTTTTCGATTGTGGAAGGACGTTACGGCCCTCACAGATTCAGATTTTGCGAATTATTCACAAATTTCAGAAAAAACCGAATTATCTCGAAAACTAAGCGAGATAGACAAAAACGGGTTGAACTTTTTATGTACTGTATGAAAACATTCTACAGGGCCATATCTATCCACTGGAGGGGAGAACAGAAGTTTTTTTTTGAAAAGTTTAAAATATCCTCAATTTTATAAACGAAAGTCGAAACAATCCCTCTTTTACTATTTTTAACGACGATTTTTTCGTTGGTGCTTTACCATCTCTACGTGCAGTTTTCGATTGTGGAAGGACGTTACGGCCCTCACAGATTCAGATTTTGCGAATTATTCACAAATATCAGAAAAAACCGAAATATCTCGAAAACTAAGCGAGATAGACAAAAACGGGTTGAACTTTTGATGTACTGTATGAAAACATTCTACAGGGCCATATCTATCCACTGGAGGGGAGAACAGAAGTTTTTTTTTGGAAAGTTGAAAATATCCTCAATATTATAAACGAAAGTCGAAACAATCCCTCTTTTACTATATTTAACGACGATTTTTTCGTTGGTGCATAATATGCTTCATTTACCATCTCTACGTGCAGTTTTCGATTGTGGAAGGACGTTACGGCCCTCACAGATTCAGATTTTGCGAATTATTCACAAATTTCAGAAAAAAACGAAATATCTCGAAAAGTAAGCGAGATAGACAAAAACGGGTTGAACTTTTGATGTACTGTATGAAAACACTCTACAGGGCCATATCTATCCACTTGAGGGAAGAACAGAACTTTTTTGTGGAAAAGATCAAAACGTCCTCAATTTTTAAAACGAAAGTCAAATCAATCCCTCTTGTACGATATTTAACGACGATTTTTTCGTTGGTGCTTAATATGCTTCATTTACCATCTCTACGTGCAGTTTTCGATTGTGGAAGGACGTTATGGCCCTCACAGATTCAGATTTTGCGAATTATTCACAAATTTCAGAAAAACCGAAATATCTCGATAACTAAGCGAGATAAAGATGAACGGGTTGAACTTTTGATGTACTGTATGAAAACACTCTACAGGGGCATATCTATCTACTGAAGGAAAGAACAGAACTTTTTTTTTGGAATGTTTAAAACGTCATTAATATTCAAAATGGCAGTCGTATCAATCCCTCTTTTACGATATTTAACGACGATTTTTTCGTTGGTGCTTAATATGCTTCATTTACCATCTCTACGTGCAGTTTTCGATTGTGGAAGGACGTTATGGCCCTCACAGATTCAGATTTTGCGAATTTTTCACAAATTTCAGAAAAACCGAAATATCTCGAAAACTAAGCGAGATAGACAAAAACGGGTTGAACTTTTGATGTACTGTATGAATACACTCTACAGGGCCATATCTATCCACTAGAGGGAAGAACAGAACTTTTTTGTGGAAAAGATCAAAACGTCCTCAATTTTTAAAACGAAAGTCAAATCAATCCCTCTTGTACGATATTTAACGACGATTTTTTCGTTGGTGCTTAATATGCTTCATTTACCATCTCTACGTGCAGTTTTCGATTGTGGAAGGACGTTATGGCCCTCACAGATTCAGATTTTGCGAATTATTCACAAATTTCAGAAAAACCGAAATATCTCGATAACTAAGCGAGATAGAGATGAACGGGTTGAACCTTTGATGTACTGTATGAAAACACTCTACAGGGCCATATCTATCCACTGGAGGGGAGAACAGAACTTTATTTTTGAAAAGTTTAAAATATCCTCAATTTTATAAACAAAAGTCGAAACAATCCCTCTTTTACTATTTTTAACGACGATTTTTTCGTTGGTGCTTAATATGCTTCATTTACCATCTCTTCGTGCAGTTTTCGATTGTGGAAGGACGTTACGGCCCTCACAGATTCAGATTTTGCGAATTATTCACAAATTTCAGAAAAAACCGAAATATCTCGAAAACTAAGCGAGATAGACAAAAACGGGTGGAACTTTTGATGTACTGTATGAAAACACTCTACAGGGCCATATCTATCCACTGGAGGGGAGAACAGAACTTTATTTTTGAAAAGTTTAAAATATCCTCAATTTTATAAACGAAAGTCGAAACAATCCCTCTTTTACTATTTTTAACGACGATTTTTTCGTTGGTGCTTAATATGCTTCATTTACCATCTCTACGTGCAGTTTTCGATTGTGGAAGGACGTTACGGCCCTCACAGATTCAGATTTTGCGAATTATTCACAAATTTCAGAAAAAAACGAAATATCTCGAAAACTAAGCGAGATAGACAAAAACGGGTTGAACTTTTGATGTACTGTATGAAAACACTCTACAGGGCCATATCTATCCACTAGAGGGAAGAACAGAACTTTTTTGTGGAAAAGATCAAAACGTCCTCAATTTTTAAAACGAAAGTCAAATCAATCCCTCTTGTACGATATTTA